>PVKA01035819.1:0-22080 GCA_004027165.1 Ctenomys sociabilis
TGTATACCAGTTTTTTGTTTAGTTTTGTCAGAGAAGTGTATTCCATTGTCATTTAAAAACTATATCTGTGTGAATTCAGCAAAATATTCCAATGTAGTCCAGTAGTCCATAATAGTAGTGGATTTTCCATAAAACTGGCAATGACACAAGTTGTTAACTTGAGCCTTCTACAGCTCAGCATATTAATATGGCTTTATTTTTTATACCTCTTTTTTTTTCTTTTCTTTTTTTTTTGTGGAACCGGGGATTGAACTCAGGCCCTTGAGCTTGTGAGGGAAGCGCTTATTCACTGAGCCATCTCTCTGGCCCCTTAGACCTCATTTTTATACTGTTCTAGATGGTTAAGACCAAGATAAAGCAATATCTATATAATAAGAAATGTAGTTTTTGTATCTGATAAGGACAGTCAGATTTATCCCCTCATGATTTATCCTGAAACCCTATACTGCAGTTTGTAAATCCTTTGTCAGTGTCAGCTATGTGGATGAGTCATGGTCATTGCTTGATGAATTTGCTCTATGTGAAAGCCTGAGAGAATATTTTCTCACCGTGTGACTCTCCTTGGGCACATTCTACATCATTGACCACTTTCCTCTGTGGCTGAGTAATCTCCTTGATCAGAAAATTTGGGACACAACTGAGTTACATGACGATGTAGTACAGCTTCGCCTATGTCCTGAGTTTTCGCTGACCTCTAAAGGCTAGGGCTAAAATGCTGGCTGTCCTTGCAGCCCTCCTTTTCATGTAAATTTTGGTCTGCAAATTTAGGTTTTTGATCCTCCAAAAGAGAGCTTATTGTTATTAATCTACAAGACAGGCAGTTGAGGTTAACCTCATTATCTGTCTGAAGATCAAACATCTTACATGTAACATGAAGCAGGTATTTCCCATCAAGTATTGATATGTTAAACTTTAAATACATGAAGAGTATGAGGAGAAAAAAATTAAAAATATAAAAATAAATTCTAAAAAGTAGGAATAAACAAAAACATATTCTCACACAAAAGTTTAGAAATTTACCATATACAGCATTGCAACAGGACAATCCTATAACACTTTTTTCTTGTCTCTTGTTTTCATTTATTACCATTTTTTAAATAAACATTTACTTGAGAGACACTCGGGCAGTAACTGATATGTCATCACAAGCAGTATGTATTTAGCAAACCAGAATGACAAGCATTCCAAGCATGACCCTTCTATTACACATTGCTATCATCAGTGCAGTTGCTTAGTTCACAGGTATCAGCATATATAGTTAGTCAGGGTGAGGATCATATCAGTTTACTGCCACTTTTGAAAACCTGCTGAAGATTCTCAGGATCATTAACTTACCCATCTTGTACCTATAAATGTATAGTTTTGACCCTGTCATGTTTCCTAGTCTTTAAACTTGCCATCTTTTCATTGTGTAATACTCAAGTTGTCATTTTCCTTTTAATTATGTTATACCTTTCTATTTGTATTTTTTCTTTTGAGATCTTATACTGGGGAGACTATATGATATATACACATGTGAGTCTGTTTTATTTCATTTATGAGTACATCTTCAAGGAGCATCCACTTAAATATAAATGCTTCAAGTTTATCATTCTTTATAGCTGAGTAATAATCCATTGTATAAAAATACCACATCTTTTTCATCCATTCCTCAGGTGATGGGCATGTTGGTTGTTTCCAAGATTTGGCTATCACGAATCGTGTTGCTATAAACATAAGTACACATATATCACTATGATATGATGTTTTCATTGCCTTTGGGAAAATCCCTAGTAGTGGGCTAGCTTGCTTGAATGGGATTTCCAGCCCTAGATTTTTAAGGACTTTCCACACTGATTTCAATAATGGTTGCACCAGTCTACATTCTCACCAGCACTGGAGGAGTGTTACCTTTCCCCCAAATCCTCTCCAGTGTTTGTTGTTAATGGATTTATTTATGATAGCCAATCATTCTGGGATGAGTTGGTATCTCAGTGTTGTTTTAATTTGCATTTGATGGATGGCTAGTGATGTGGAGCATTTTTTCATATATTTGTTCTCTTCTTTAATTTCATCTTCTGAGAAGTGTGTGTTCATCTCCAATACCCATTTCTGGATTGGGTCTTTAAATTTTTGGGCCCTAATGTTTTCTAGTTCTTTATAAATTCTAGAGAGCAGACCTTTGTCAGAGTGCCACTAGGCAATATTTTTTTCAAAATTTGTGGGTTGTCTTTTCACTTTGTTGGTAATTTCTTTGAAGTGCAAAAACTTCTGAATAAGAGGAGGTTTCAGTTATTAATTCTTTCAAGTATTATCCATTTGTTAAAGAGGCTGCCTTTCTATCAGTAAGCATGTTTGACTACTTTGGTGAAGGCAAATTGGCTGAGTGTGTTTGGAGAGCCTTCTGCATTTTCTAATATATTCCATTGATCCTCAGGTCTATTTTGTTGCCAGTACCATGCTAATTTTGTCACAGTAACTTTGTAATATAATTGCAAGTCAGGAATTTTAATATTTCTTGCCTTGTCTTTGTTGCCCAGGATTGCCTTTGCTATTCTAGGTCTTTTTTGGTTCAAAATAAATTTTAGGAATGATTTCTCTAGGTCTGGGAGGTTTCTTGGTGGTAGTTTGATAGGGATGGCATTAAATCTGTACAATTTTGGGAGCATGGTCATCTGCACAATGTTGGTTCTTCCTATCCAGGAGCAGGGAATATCCTTCCATGTTCTGAAATCCTCTATGATTTCTTTTTTTCCTGAGTACTGTAAGTTTCCTTGAAAAGATCTTTGACTTCTTTAGTTAGATTAATTCCAAGGTATTTTGTTTTCCACAGTGCTATTGTAAAAGTTGTTGTTTCTCTAATTTCCCTCAGTGTGTTTGTTATCTGTGTGGAGGAATGCTATTGACTTTCGGGTACTTACTTTGTATCCTGTTATGCTACTGAATTTCTGTATGAACTCTTGTAGCTTCTTCGTGTAGTTTTTTGCATCATCCAAGTAAAGTGTCATGTTATCTGAAAATAATTATAATTTAACTTCTTCTTTACATATTCTTATTCCTTTTCTCTCTTGCCTAATGGCTCTAGCTAATGATTTCAGAACTATATTGAATAGAAGTGGTAATAGAGGACATCTTTGTTTTGTATCAGATATGGAAGTAAAAGATTTCAGTTTTTTCCCCATTTATTTTTATATTAGTTGTTGTAGATGCCTTTTATCAGATTGAAGTAGAGGCCATCAATTCCAATATTCTGTAGGATTTTGCACATGGATGAGTGCTAGACTTTATCAACAAGCCTTTTCAGCATCAATTCAGATGATCATATCATTTTTAGATTTAGCTCTATTGATGTAGTGTATTACATTTATAGATTTGCTTATATTGAACCATCCTTGCATCCTTGCGATGAATCATACCTGATCGTGTTGTAGAATCTTCTTGATGAGTTGCTGTTTTCTATTTGCTGTGATTTTATTGAGGAGTGTTGCATCTATGTTCATGAAGGCGATTGGCCTGTAGTTCTCTTTTTTAGTTGGGTCCTTCTCTGGTTTTGAATCAGTATAATACTTGCCTCCAGGAATGATGTTGGTAGGACTGCATCCTTTTCAATTTCATTGAAGTTTTTGAGCAATATAGGGATTATATCTTCCATAAATTTCTTGTTGAATTCAGCTGTGAATGCACCAGGACCTGGGCTTTTCTTTGTCATAGGTTATTTTTACTTTTCATATTTCATTGGCTGTTATTGGGTTATTGATAATTGTTATATGTTCTTCATTAAGTTTTGGAAATTTGTACTTTTTGAGGAATCTGTCCATTTCTTCTGTGTCTTCTATTCTGTGAGCATAAAGATTCTTGAAGTAACTGTTGATAATCTTCTGAATTTCCACTGGGTCTGTGGTGATTTCACCCTTTCCATTCCTATTGCTTGTATTTGAATTTTTTCTTTCTCTTTTTGATGAGTTGGCCAAGTGCTTATCAACTTTATTTAGTCTTTCAAAGAACCAACTTTGTGATTTGTGGATTCTTTGAACTGTTTTCTTCATCTCAATTGAATTAATTTCTGCTCTAATCTTTATGATTTCTTCCCGTCTTTGGGCTCTGTGTTTGGTTTGCTCTTCCTTTTCTAGATTTCTGAGGTGTAACATTAAGGTGTTTATTTGTTCTTGTTCTGTTTTTTAGTGTGTGAGTTCATAGCTATAGATTTCCTTCTGAGAACTGCTTTTATTGCATTGATTAATTATGATAAGTTGTGCTTGCTTTTCATTGAATTGTAGATATTATTGAATTTCTTGTTTAGTTTCATCTATGATCCATTGGTTGCTGAGTAGAGTGTTATTTAATTTCCATGTATTTATGGTGCTTTTTTGGTTTCTTTTGTCATTTATTTTCAATTTCATTGCACTTTGGTTAGAAAATATGCATGGGATAATTTCTGTTTTCTTGAATATACTTAAGCATGACCTATGGACTAGTATGTGGTCTATTTTAGAAAATGACCCATGTACAGCTGAATAAAATGCATATAATACTCATTTTGTTTGTTTGGAATGCTCTATATATGTCCAGCAAGTCCAGTTGTTCCAAGCTCTGGTTTAGATCTGCTACTTCTTTGCTAACTTTTTGATTGCTTGACCTATCCTTTTGGGATAAGCAGGTATTAAGATCTCCTGTACCATTGAATATTAGATTTTTCATATCCATTAAAATTTGTCTTATATAGTTGGGTGCTTCCGTGTTTGGTGCATATACATTCATGACTGTTACCTCTTCCTGTTGAATTTTTTCCCTAATGAGTATTTGGTCGCCTTCTTTATTTTGTTTGATCCTTCTTGGTTTGAAGTTGAGATGACTGAGAACAGGATTGCTACCCCTGCAATTTTTTCTAATGTGCTAGGGCATGTACTATTGTTTTCCATCCTTTGACGTTCAGTCTATGAATTTTTTTATGAGTTAAGTGTGTTTCTTGTATACAGTATATTGTTGGGTTTCGTTTCCTAATCCACTGTGCCAGTCTATTTCTTTTAATTTGAAATTGAGTCCATTTACACTGATTGTTGTAATTGAGATGCCAGTTGATTTACGATCAACATGTTATTTACCTGCTGTTGTTTATTCCTTTTTGTCCTTTGTTTAATTGTTTGCTGTATTTAGTGGGCTTCTTCTCTTTTTATTCATAGTGTTCTTATCAATTTTGTTTCTAGAACGTCTTTCAGTAGTCTGTGTTGGGTTCTCTTTGTCATGAAATTCTTTAGTTGTTCTTCCTCATGGAAATATTTTTCTTCTCCATCAAACTTGAAAGAGAATTTTTCAGGGTATAGTAGTCTCAGCTGGAATTTGTTTTCATAGAAGACTTGAAGTACTCTGCTCCATGCTTTCTTGCCTTCACAGTTTATGAAGAGAAGTCTACTTTAATGTTGATGGGTTTTCCTTTAAATGTGACCTGTTCTTTTTCTCAAGTGGCTTTCAGTATACTGTTCTTGTGCTGGAGTTCAGGGATCTTGACTATTATATGTCTTGGTTTGTTTGTAATTTGGTTGAAGTTATTTGGCGTTTAATATGCTTTGGTTATCTGAATGTCAGATTATTTCCTCATATTTGGGAATTTTTCTGCTTTTACTTCTGCCCATATTCTTTTTATATCATCTGTATTGACTCCTGCTTTCTCAATGATGCCTGTTAGTCTCACATTGTTCATCTTTGCATTGTCTTGCAGGTAATGAATTATTTTTTCCTGCATCTAGTTGTTTTTAAGATATTGTTTCTTACCTTTTCACAAGCTGTGATTGTGTCTTCAAGATCTGAAACTCTATCTTCTCTTTCACTCAAATGGTTTTGCAGCTTGTGATTGAAATTTTAAGTTCCTCTATATCTCTTTGACTCTGCTTCATGCTGTTTCCTTCTTGTATTGCTCATTCAAGGAATCCATTATTTTTCTAATCTCTATTTTTTATCAGTGTCTTGTTGATAAGCAGTTATTAATTCATTTACTACAGAGATTATTTCTGATGTTTACCTCTATATGTTTCTACATTTGATTTTCACTTCAGATGCTATTAATTTAGTGATTTATTTTTTTATTTCAGATTTTATTTTTGATGGGAGTTCCTCTATACCTTTCTGCAGTTGTTTGTTTGTTTCAGATGCTATTACCTCAGGCTTTTCTGCTTTGTTATTCCCAATTTCTTTTGTGCTATTGTCCTCTGCTCTTGATCTTGGAGGGCTCAGACCTGAGATTGCATTTTGCTACTTCTCTTTGTCATAGAAGTACTTTTATATAGTACTGTCCTCTGACCTTTGGTGTAGAGATTTGCTACAGCTATAACCTTAGCTGAAATTTGAGTGCAGATCTATAACCGTCTTGAAATTTGAGTGCAGATCTACTAAATTTGAGTTCTTCCAGTTTTGCCAGGCTTGGGTCTGGCTGCTTTGCTCAGCTTGCTCCTGCTTCAGACCTTGAAGGTGAACCTTTTATGCCCCCCTGATAAGATGTTCTGCTCCTGGATTAGATGAGTGGTTCTAGCCCCTAGTCTCTCTGCGGGAACTTCATCTGCAAAGTTTCACCACAGGTCCACTCCAGGCTGCATTTGGAGGGATCCCTAGAGCATGCCAAATGTTCTCACTCAAGCTGTAGGCTTAGGCTGGCTCCGGAGGGGTGGAGGGGTGCCCAGAGCATATTGGAAGGTCTCACTCACAGGGCTAGCGGATCGTGGTCCACAGAGGTCCAGCGGGCTCAGGGGAGTGCAGAAGCTCTTTCATACACTCGCCAGGCCTGGAGGAGCAGACTTTTAAAAGGTGTCCCTCTAAATGCCAATCCCATGTGCTCTGCAAGAAAAGCCACCTGCTTGTTTCTTAGTTTAAAGACACTGATTTAGCAACTTTCAATCTAGATTGCATAGCCAATGACCATGTATCTTCTCTTACTTTTTATACTAAGTGAGGGTTGATTAGCTTACATTCTGTTCACACCCTTGACTAATGTTCATTTTTCCCCTACTTGAATGTTTTCAAATTTTAGCTAATTCTAGAATTACTTAAAAGTTGTTGTTAAAAATACTCTGTACAGACTTCCTTGTCACAAAATTGGGATTTGATAGTGGATGAATTGATAAGGTCACATAATAGAGTTCAGCTGACTTATTGATGCTGGACTTGGGAAACAAGAAAGTTGGAGAGCTGGGGAGATGACTCGGTGGGATAAGCACTTCCCTGGTAAGTGCAAAGGCCTGAGTTCAATCCCCAGTCCTACCCTCCCAAAAAAGAAAGTTGGGATTATTTCAATGATCACATTGTAGAATGGAGAACACCTTTTGACAGGATTCAAGCATGACATTTTGCAATGATTGCCATTTTGAATCCTGGCTTCATAAAGAAAATATCTGTGCAAGACAGATTAGTCTTTGTCCTCATCAGGCCTTTCTAGAAAGTAGAAGTCCAGAGATAGTGATAGAGCATTCAGTAACCAAAGTAAGACATAGAACATTATTACAAATTGAAAGCAAGTTGGAAAAAAAAGTCAGTTGTGTTATACAAGTAAAAAGAGATAAAAGCCACAAGAGTTTGTAGTTAGCCATCCTTTGATTTATTCAACAGCAAATTATTGAAATTTTATAATGTGTCATTGGAGAAAGACTTCACTTCTGATGTTTTTAAATGACCAGTGGTGCTTTAAGAAGAGGAAATGTCTCAGCCCAAACTCTTCCTGCTTGCTGTACAAATGTTTCTTGCATTGAGTCTGAGTGTGTGTGCTTTAAGAAATAGTTTCATATCCAGGAGTTCATTAGTTTGTGGTGTAAACCAGTATCCATGATGGTGACATGCCAGGAAATCTTATATGAACCTCTTGTGCTTTGTATTTATGTATTATTTTAGAGTGATATAATAATAAGTAACCTTATTAAATCTAAGTCTTTTGGGGCTGGGTTGTGACTTAGAGGTAGAGTACTTACCCAGCATATCCAAGCCCCTAGGTTCCATCCCCAGAACCATGAAAAAAGATCTTTTGGAGGCAGAATATGAAACATATGTTTAAAAGAAAAATCTGAATTTTATCTGACCATCAGCTTGGTTTGGAAACCATTTATGTAAAACATGAAGAGATGCTGCAAAGGAGAATTTATGAGATAAATTAATAGAATGATTGTTCAAGAGCCAGGAGACCTCAAACACGTCTGGGAAGCTGTAGAAATTTAGAGAAATACATTTCTGAATTGCTGGCATGAGGACAGCTGAGGCAAATTGTATGATGTCATATCTTTCCCTTTTTGTTTTGTGATCCCTTTGGTCTTCCTCTGACTCCCAACCTCTCCTTGCCTGCAATTTCTCTCTCTCTCTCTCATATATATATATATATATATATATATATATATATATATATATATATATATATATCCACAGCACAATTAAATCCAATGTCAAGATTCTGCATTTTTTCCATAAAGCTTTCCTGTTAATTGTAATGGTTTTCAGGCTGAATAAAATTACCTTTTTTGTTTCTCATTCATGCAATCAGCTTTTTAAACTTAAACTGAGGTCTTTTGCATTCTTCCTGATACAAATTGTCACTCTTTATAGTTATTTAATACATAAATTTACATTTCTTTGAGCAGCTTCTAAAGAGCTGGCACACTTCTGTCATGGAAGCCAGCGATAAAACACTGGTTGATGCTGTGTGTGTGTGTGTGTGTGTGTGTGTGTGCGCGCGCGCGCATACACACGTGTGTAAGTGTGTGTGATGCAACCTGAGGATTTGCCACTGGGACCTGGGAAGAATGAGTACAGCTCCTGTAAACCCAAGATTTTCAGTTTTGCTTTGCTTTTCCCTGTATAATTTCAAATACTTTGCACTGAACTATATAGCTTCATTAGAGACTGAGGTATGTAGCCCTTAGATTCTGAGGATGCACCAATAGCTGATCTCAAGGGAAACCCTTTCATTCCTGATTTATTTTCCTTTCTCTTCAATCATTTTAAGATTCCTAGAGCACATTAAGCCTCTAAATATTTTTGGATATCTACATAATTGGAAGAAGTAATGAGCTGTTGGTGTCCTTAAGAGGAGTGACAGTCCATTATTCTCCATCCACTCAATTAGTCCCTGCATCAGGGGTGATCCTGGGGACTGGAAATGGATGGGTGAGTAGTGCGCTTCCTGATATGGGATTTCTCATTGTGTGAATTAGAAGGACCCATTAAAGTATACTGTATAATGAATACTCTATTACAGTCTGGTTAAGGAAATAAAGCCAATGTGCATGACACAAATGTTAGAAAATGGTTGTTCTATCATAACAAGCTCAAAAGAATGCTGACAGCCACAGGGCAATAGGAACTTAGAAAGCAGAGAGCCAGTCAGGTTAAAGTAGTTGGCATGAGCCTCATGAGGGAGGTGATGGTTTACTTCATTTTAAAGGACACATGGATAGGGACACAGAGGCCAGTGGGACCCAGCCCAGTCCAGGTACAGTGAGGAACATGGGTCAGCTGCACATGACCTGGGGCAAGGGAATGGCATCTTACATTTTGGAGGGATGCCATGGACCCATTTGATGACCTGATGAAAACTGCACAACCCTTTTCCAGAGAAATACACGCATGGGTGGATACACATGCACATATGCACATACACATAGACACATTCAGAAGTAAAATTTTGTGCCCAATATTAGAACTTCACCAGTTCCCAAAGGCCAGTGGAAGAGACAAAACATGCATGGTTTATTTCAAAATGGCTGTAAATTATGAGCACAGGAGTGAAGTTATTACATTGAGTTTAGGGACGTTTTCCTAGTTTAGGGCAGTTTTCCTGGCAGCAGTGTAACTGGAATGGTTTAGGAGTCAGAAAAGCACTAGACATAGATGTATATAAATACAGAAAAATGGCTTGTACTGAGAAGGCAGCTGTAGGAATGGAGATTAAAGCTAGAAAAGAAAAAAATTATTAATTATCTAAAGATCAATTTTAAATAAATTGAATACAATGAATCATTTTTGTATATGCATTTTTTATTTTTGTATTTAATGTTCCCATTATTTCAGGAAGTATCCTATATTACTAGTATATATACAGTTAATAATCTTCCAATCAGAAATACATTAGTAAAAGCTTTTAGAAGAAGTTATGGGTATGTCTACTTCCTAGTGTTGGGGAAACTGAGGTAGGAGGATCACAAGTTCAAGGCCAGCCTGTGTTGCATAGTAAATTCAAAGCCAGCCTGGATTATCAAGTGGAACTGTGTTTCAACAAACAAAACTAACAATATAAACAAAATGTAACAATTGTATGTCACTGTACATATACAGTGTATATGTATATGGAATCCACAACATAGGCAAAGAGCAAAATACAGTGGTGCCTAGATTCAAAAATTTTAGAGTAGTACAATTCAAGAATGCAGAGACTCCAGCAAGGCTAAATTATTTGGCATTAACCTTATGGGAAGAATTAAGTTTGTGAACTGAGGTACCACTGTAGAATATAGATAATAAGAAATGGGGAGATGTGTGTTTTGGAAAAGGGACCAAGAGACAGAAGGAAGGTACAAGAAGAGAGAGAAAAGGGATAGAAAAGAGTTGGGATGTGCTTCATACGCATACCAACTCCACAGAAGGAATGCAGTCACTGTGTGCTATAAATAGGATCAAAATAAAAATCAAAGTCACTGTACCGAAAAGCATTTTCTACAATGTTAATTCATAAAAGATGAAAGGCGGAGGCCGAGAGTATGATCATCTATCAAATTCTTTTGCAACAGTTGTAATTTGCCAAATTTTTCCCCGTATGAGTTCAGAAATAAGGATTGCTGTAAACTGTGCTATTTGCCATTTATGTGTAGCCCAGGCTGTTCGTGAACTCACTGTGCTCTTGACCTTCCTGCCTCTGCCTCTGTCTCTTGAGCATCACAATTATAGTATGTGCCGCACTTGGAGTCAGTTTCTTTCTCTTTAAGGAAGTGTGAAATAGAAAATCTGTATGAGGGGACCACATAGTTCAGCGGGAATCCACAAGTTAGGGGATTCTTGAGGACACTCTTAAACTCGAGGGAGACCGCTATTAGCCAGCAGAGGGAGCACGTTAGCTGGATCTCCGACAGGGTCCCCGTTTCTCAGCCGAGTTACTGAGTAGGATGACATTTTAATGTTAGTGCGAAAAATCAGTTATCGTCATGCCATCTACCAAATACAAGAACATCCTTTCAGAAGAATTTCTGCATCTTGCTTTTATGAAAATACACACGACGCTGAAATTGGCACACTGAAGAAAAGGTGGCAATAAATAACTCGTGTTTACTGTTGGGAAGTTCACAGCTTTTATTTTGTGTCAAATGGTCGAAAGAGATACCTGATTTTCAAGAAATATAGTGGCGTAGTACAGATGTTTGTATACTTTTGACAAAAATATTATTGCTGTGCAATATTTTCCAAGAATAAAAAGCTGAACTGTGACAGTCTTCTGTCTTAAATTTTATGGAGTATACATTTATTTGAAAGTATGACCATCTTTTTCCTGTAAGGGTCTTCAGGGTCTACCAGACTGAACTCCTAGTGATCTGCCTCTTTACAGCATCCCAAGAACTGGGATTACGGGTGCACGCCACCACGCCCAGTCTAAGTATGACAAACTTTACACAATACGTTTTTCTTCAGAACTAAGGATTTAGCCCAGAGCCTTCATCCGAGCTGCATCCTCAGTTCCACCCTCCCCGTTTTGCAACTCCAAAATTCTGAGTTTCCGGGTGGGACTATAACTTGCAATCTCCCTGAAAATTGCTATTATTAATTTAATGAAGCTTTGCTTTTTTATTAATTGTACTGTGAAACAAATAGCAATGATACAGTTTCAAAGCAGATTAGTAGGACAGTTTCAATAATTAATGTATTGCATATTGTTGTCTTCATAGTAGTTGTTCATAAGTACAAGATGCAGATATAATATCCTGTCCAAACACTTTTATTACAAATCTTTCTTCTCATTGAATTGAGACAAAGTAGCTGTATATCTATCTTAATTATTTTGTATATACACCTCAGTCTGCCAGAAAACTGGGATTATAGGTGGGCACCACCCCACCTGGATAACTTTATACAATAGTTTGAGAAAGAAAACAAAATTATTTTAGAACACACTGCCAAGATGAATATATTAAAAACACAATAAAAATAATGAAGAATGTAGAAACTGCCAGTTGCTTCAAGATGACAATGTTTTTGATAGTTCTAGTTATTCTGCTTTATATATAAAGAGCTCCCTGAGATGGAACATATGTAAGCTGTGGTCTGACAAAGTCACAAAGAAGAATATTCCTGGGAAGTTAAACGAAGATGAGATTTTTAAATAGGCTAAACTTAATGAGAAAAATATTCATATGAATATTAATTTCATCTTATTTAAAGAGAAGTTGCAAATTTGGTATATATGTATTGGCTCAAACAAGCTGATTAAAAAGCAAAGCTTACAAAAAAGGGGATACAAATGAAGGACCATTTTGTATCTGTATATACTAAATAATTGGGCTAGATGTATAGCTACTTCGTCTTAGTTCAATGAGAAGAAAGATTTGTACTAATAGTGTTTGGACATGATATCATGCCTGCATCTTATACTATGAACAATCACTATGAAGACAACAATATGCAGTATATTAATTATTGAAACTGTCCTACTAATCTATTTTGAAATTGTCTCATTGCTATTTGTTTTTTAATACAATTAATAAAAAGTAAAGCTTAATTAAATTAATAATAGCAATAGCTATTTAATTAGTAATAATGCTTATCATCTCAAAGAGAAAAGGAGACAGCACTAAAATTTATATACAGACTAAGCACACACTTGCACACACACACAAAGTTAATGAGCAACTTAAGCTTATATATTGGTAAAAAGATGGAAAGATAAGGAAAAGAAGTGAAAGGTGAAGCCAGGGTAAAATCAATTCTTGAAAATGATTGATAGAGTTCATACATTTACTGAAGGTCTACAGAACTTTGATTTCTTACTAGGGACCAAAATACATTGTGTGATTTTTTTAAATTAATAATTTAATAGTTTTATTGATATATGCTCCTGTACTAGTGTGAACAGTATACCCATTTAAAATGGACAGCTTGCTAAGTCTAGTATTATTCACAGATGTGTGCATCTATCACCATAATCCATTTTAGTACACTGAAATAAACTCATAAAACCCCACACGATTTTAGCTGTTACCTCTTTGTCTTTCCAAATATTCCCTGTGCCTCAACCACAATAAATAAGTAATCTCACTTCTAGCTCTGTTTTCTTATTCTACACTTTTATGTGAATGGAATCCAGTATTATGTGGCATTTTTATGCCTGACTTCTTTTAAAATTATTTTTTCAAGGTGAATTCTTGTGGTGTGTTACTAGTCCTTCATTCTTGTTTCATTCAGTAATGAAACTCTACATAGATATATCATATTTTGTTTATCCATGCATCCATTGATGGTCATTTGGGTTGTTCATGGGTTTTGGATAATGCACACAAATATTTAAGGCAATGTTACTCATATTAGTTTGTGTGTTTTCATTTCTCTGGAGCATATATCTGAGATTGAAATTGCTGAGTTGTATGATAACATATTTAATCATTCTAGCCAATCTGTTTTCTAAAGTGGTCACACTATTTCATATTCCCACCTGCAGTATATGGTATTAAGGTGACAAATTCTCCATGGTTCTTCAACACTGACATAACTTTTTGGTTGACTGTTCCTATGGGTATAATGTGGTTTCTCATGATTCCGACCTGCAATTCCCTGATGATGACTGATGGTGTTAAATGCTTTTTGCTGAACATAAGATGAAAAGAAATAAAATGCCTAATAGAATGTATCTATTTCTCTATATATGTAGGCCTGGGAGAACTTTGTCTCACAAGTCTTCATGGAGGGGCATAATACACTGTGTCAGCTTTCAAAGTCTAGAAGCTCAACTGAGTAACTTAGCAGTTCTGCATCTTGGGCTGTAGAGAATGTGCCCTTACCACCCTAGGATATTGTTCATTGTGTTAACCTGAGAAGTTTACAAGTATAATTGACGAGTGGGGGTCAGGGTCCTCACTTCATAAACATCCTGAGCTTGCTCAAGAGGAGAGCAGGGAGATGATGTGAGTGCTACACCCACCCCAGGGCAGGTGGCCTGCTTACAGTAGGAGGGAGGAAAAGTCTTCTTTTGCTCTCTTCCACCATCTGTGAGATGTTATCCCTCTGCCGTGCCACCCTGCTGTAGAGGCAGCTGATTGCCTGAAAACTAAAACTTCCACAAACTGTGAGTAAATAAAGTTTTCCTTCCTTTTTTTGGGGATCAGGTATTTAAGGAACAAGAGAAAAATAATTAAGACAAAAGGTCTGTAACATTCCTGTGGTCAGTGTAATAATGTGTTCAGCTGGCTGAAGAGCAGTTACTAAATGGCTCCACATCAAATGGGGACACATGAAACTCTGCAGGTCAAGAAAGAAAGCCTTTAGGACGATGTTTTATAATAGGGAATATCTAATGTTTTCTTTAATAATATTAAGGAGACACAGCTATACAAAACCATATTTTTTGAAGCCTGTGTTCTGAGCAACTGGTGTTCACCTTTGCTTGTCTTTACATGTATTTCATCTTCCCACATAGAAGTCAATTCTTTTTATTCTGCTTGTCTTTCTTTCAATTAAAAACAAACCAAGATACTCTGTAGAACTCATTCTGAAGAATACAATTCCTATATTTCTTTCTAAGAGTTCTATATTATCAATTGGCTCTGAAGATTATGAATTCTGTCTCCTGCTGAATGCCTGCCCCATTAGAAACCAGTTTCAATATGGTTCTGTCCGTTTCAGACTGTTTTGATCTTCCCAGATTTCTGCAGTTGAAAATGATAACAGTTAAAATCCCTAGGAAGGACCCATGCTGTCTCTGCTGAGACACAAACAGTGCTATTTCTCTGTGTCCTTTATTTTTAGGAAAACTGAGTAGGCTGAAATTGTGACATTATGAAGAAAAAAGTACTCTCTTTTTCTCTCAAATTAAACCCTATGGTTTTAAATTTAGCCCCTGGAGGTGATTGAATAAGGATAGTACATCTGTTCAAAAATTAGATGCTTTTCAGTTAATAAGACTGCATTTGATGCTATATTATTCCCTTGTCAGAGTACTATAAATCATTTCATAATTCTGAGAATACTACAGGAAGTTATAATAAAACTTCACAAATCTTGTTAGCAGCCCTTTGTTACTAACAATATCCCCTGGCTTTGGGGACTTAATCTCTTTGATGACTTATTTAATGTGCTCCAAGTGCTTTGAGCCTGACAACGAAAGCTTGTACTAAGAAATCACAAACTTTCTTCTTTTCCCCTGAAGTGTATGAGCCTCTATGTTTTACTGTGAATTTTTACCAAGAAGATGAAAATATTCACAAATATACAAATATTTCTTGTATAATACAGTGAGACATCATCTTAAAAGTTATTTTTCGTACCAGCTCCCTATTGGGTAGATCAGAAAACAATTGTGATTTTTCAATTCCCTTACTGTATAGATCATATGCTAAATAAAATAATATAGTTTCTCTTCTATTTCCTTCTTTTTTTCCTCATTTACAAATTGAATTTCAAGTAGTGAGAAATTAAATTCAATGAAAATGAGATTAAAATGTGCTAGTACAGTGAAAGAAAACTGATAAAAATAAAACATAAAAAGTAGTAAATAAAAACAATGGCTTCCTACAATTTTTTACAGTATTCTCTAGTCACAGCAAAAACTGTTCATTTAATGTGTCAGCGATCCTAAGGAGAGAACTGTGAACCAACTCAAAGCACTTCCCAGAAAAATGTTTCTTTTTCTGCAGATTTCATTAAATCTCATTTGTTTCTGCCTGGCAGCTTTGCAGAGTAAGGTGAAATATGGAAAGGAGGATTTTGCAGAGCCAAAGTAGCATTCTTATGGGCTCCCTCAATTCACATTTGTCAGTGTCTAGTCAGCCCACATGCCTGGGGCGGATGGTCTTGTCCTCAGGACCAGAGCCCTGGGCATCGACCATACAGTTGCCTAGCCCTTGGTGTCCACCCTGATCTCTTCTCTTTCAATAACAATGTGCCTCTTACTATGGGAGGTGGGCTTTTCTGTAAACAGGAAGAGAGCTTTGAAAGATTGTATTATGTGAGCATAATAACTGAATGGCTCCTAATGAAAAGGTGTCCTAATCCTTAGAACTTAGAAATGTTTTTGCCTACTGAATAAGTATTTATTTCAATGTGATTAAACTTCGGATCCAGACATAGAGAGGTTGTCCTGCACCACTCAGGTGGGTCCAGCTGTAACCATAGTGTCTTTATGAGAGGTAGGCAGAGGAAGATTACACACAAAAACAGAGGAGAAGCTAATTATCCAAGAGGCAGAGTGGGGTGTGATGGGGCAACAAGCCAAGGACTATAGTCATCAGCCCTAAGATGCAAAGAATGAATTCTTCCTAGAGCCTTCAGAAGAAGCCCTCAATGTCTGGAGACATCTTGACTTTGGCCCAATGATACTGATTTTGGACTTAAGGTATCCAGAATTGTGACAATAAGTTGTTGTTGTTTTAAATGAATAAGGCTGTGATTATTTGTTGTAGCAGCCATGGAAAATTAATACAGTAATGAAGAGAATAACATACCTTTGACATTTTTTTTCTTTCTCAGTCTGGTTTATTTCTTTAACATAATATCTTCATATTACAAATAACAGTATCATATCATATCATAGATGTGTGTATGTGTGTGTGTTCTCTACACACACACCACAGTTTCATTATCCATTCATTCATCAATAAACACTTAGGTTACTTTCATGTCTTGCAATGAAGAAGGCTGTAAGATATATCTATGATATTCTCTGACCTTTGACATTTTAAATACTCATCTGGGCTTGAAATTATGTACTTTTCTTGCTTCTGAGAAGCTGGAAGATCAAGATATCATTAGCATTTTTAAGGTTCAATGGGAGAACTCATTATTATCTTAGCTATGCTACGGCCGTATTCTCCCAAAAGCCACTATCATGGGAACAGGCCAATGTAGGAAGGTGGGCCTGGGACTTTGTAGCAGGATCAACTCTCATTATCTTCAAAGTGAAAGCAAGAATGAGTGATGTCTATAAAGTTGATATATTTTGACTATCCATCTTGACAAGTTTTTCTCAAATTTGAAACAACTCTGCCCACGTAGTCTAGGGAGGGCAAAATCAAGATGGAAGCTTGTTATTGATGAAAAGACTGGGCTGGCCAAATAGCTCAGCAATTTAAAGCACCTGCTCTGGCAGTCACAGCGGAGTGCTGTCCAATCCCTGGCCTGCTGTGCTAGCCCTGCCCATAGGGCATGCTGAGACAGTAAATGAGACTGGGCATGGTTGCTCGCACCTGTAATGGCAATGCTTGGAAAGCTGAAAACAGGAGGATCACTACAGCTCTAATCTGTGTCGTGAGACCCTGTAAACCCTTCTTGTAGACCCTGCATTAAATACATAAAAATAAATAAATAAATAATGAAAAGACTTTTTTGTGGAATCTGGTTTGATTTGAATATGAGATTAGAATCAAGTGGCATTAAATGGATGTAACTTAAATATACTTTTCATCTCTACTCAAAGACAAACATGTGTGTGTGTGTGTGTGTGTGTGTGTGTGTGTGTGTGTGTGTGTGTGTGTAGAAAATATCTATCATTATTTTGCGGTACTTGAGATTGCACACAGACATCATGGCTACACTTTGCCACTGACCGACATTCCTACTGAAGTATTTTCAGCATACTGCTTGCCTATGACATTGGTAGTACTAACTTTTGTATCACTGGAGAATAAATGATCAAAAGTCCAATAAATGCTTTACCTGAAGTCTGAAAATATAACAAGAAAAAGAAAATGAAAGTATGTATTGCCCTCCAGCAGAAATTTGCAAAGCATGTAGCCAAGTATGAACATATTTAAATGTATGATGACTAAATATGAGAATGTGAGAATGCTGCTTGGCTCAGGGAAACATCTCCATGATAGTCACAGTCATAAATTTTATTTATTTCTAAACTCCATTCATACCACAGTGCTTCTGGCTCTAATGCTATGCCATTTAATGACAATAAATGTTTTCTTCCATGTTGGAAAGGCTTAGTGAGATTCAATTGAAAATGATGTTTACTTGGGGAGGTGAAAGTTTGCTAACACTTAAGACACCCTTGACTGAAGTAGTAACCCAAGGACTCAGTCCATGTACATCAAAGCCAGGGCTGCACTGGTCTCCATGTGACACTGCAACCCATAAACTAGCCAAGCTGATTTTGTCACATCTGAAGTCCTGCAGCCATCTTGGGTTCTGTTCCTCATACAGAACAGGGATCATTGGCCAGGACTGAGTGAGTTGGAAATGAGCAGCCTTCTGTGCTCCATGGGCTCATATTGTCTGTGCTGTTTCCTGGCAGGCAGCCTGCCCTGCTGTTATCCCATCTCATCGCCATCCATGCCCTGCAGCCCCAGCTTTGTCTTTTAGGCTGAGATTCACAAACCCTCTATGTATTGTTTCTGACCTGAGGTTCCTTGGCCAACTCTTTGGTAACCTTTAACTTCTTTCAATTATCTCCTGGCTAGGCTAGTTTGTAATTCCTGAAGAAATTCACCAAATTTTTAATGCTACTGTGACATAAAGCTTCCATCATTGATAACTGGAACTCAGCATATTGGAAACTAGAAGGGATCGTATTTTTTCTCCTTGTCATCAAATATTAAGTTCAATTATCTTCTCTCCATCATCAGTAATTATATAAGTTTGCATAAATTTAGGCTACCACAGCAGTCATATTGCCTAACTGTACTTCTGGCAAGTATAAATGTCATTTTCAGATGCAATTTATAGTACAATTCAAGCAGACACACTCTTCAACCAGAAATGCTTTTCTCTCAACTCTCTTGAAGCACAATTAGGGAAATGTAGAAACCCGTACTTAAGGGAAACTGGAAAAGTAGCTGCCATATTGGTGGAAGAGAAAATTAGCATAATATTTACTGCTAACTTCTGTATTGTTGAGTGGTGTATATGTGTGTATATGTGTGTATATGTGTGTATATGTGTGTATATGTGTGTATATGTGTGTTTGTGTGCAAGAGCCAGAAATTGGAGTGAGAACTTCCTGTCTTCCTTTGCTAGCTCAAAACATATGAAACAATGATTACCTAATTCAAAGCAAATCAATGTTTGTTTGCTAAACTATAAGATAAAATCTTTCCTGAAAGGAAGTAGCTGTGTGATCTTTCATTAACATATTTTCCATAAATTATCTTTTTTGTATTCAATGGGAGAGATTGTGAGTTCCTTAATAATTTATATAAAGACCAGTCTGGAATTTGGAATGATTCTGTAAACCCATGGTTAAAGGAATGCTGGCCTAATACTTTTTCATTTATTATGCTTTAAATAGTTTTAGAGAAAAACAGACATGGTCATTTTTGAATATTCTATCTTAGGAGCCAGCAAACTAGCTCAGTGGCATAAGTGCCTGCCTTGCAAGTACAAGGTCCTTAGTTTGATCCCTGTTACCCAAAAAAAAAAAAAAAAAAAAAAAAAAAAAAATTCTGTTTTAGGAGACCTTGTGCTAATTGGTACTTGGTGAACATGTATTGTGTAATTTTGTAGGGAGTATTTAATATATAAGACATATAAAGGGACAGATATTTTTTAACTTATTAAACCTTTACAAGTTAAGCACCATTTTAATAGGACCCTGATTGTGAGCTAAATAAATTTTTCCCTATGAGGATGACTTTACAGGATAAATTATTCACTTCCTTGGTTAATGACTACATTTTAGAGTTCTTCCATTTTTACATTTGTAGTGGTATAAGTAGTGGGAACATTAGCAAAAAATAGAAATAATCTTTTCTTGTATTGCAATATCTGATTTCTTTGCATTCTTCTGGGAATAATCATGAATTATATTTAAAGCAGAGTGCTTTTCCATTGGAAAATGACTACGTTTAAAACTATAAGTGCATTGCATTCTGCCAACATGGCTCAGTGTCTGCTGCCCTAGGCTGCTGAAAAGCGCAGTCATGCTTTAAAGGAAACAGGAACTGCACACGTTACGATAGCTCCTATGGATCACTGTAAGGACGGCATTTCCTCTCCAAACTGAGTTCAAGTGAAGTTTTATATTTGCATTTCTAATTTTATAATGTTTTTTAAAGGTCATCTTTTTGAAAATCCACCCCCTCACTTTAAAGTGTATTTGGTTGTTGCAGAGTCTCACTACGCAGCTCTGACTTGCAGCAAGCCTCCTGCTTTCAGCCTCCTCAGTGCTGGGAAGTGACACGAAGCCCATACTCTGGCCAGCACAGCCTGCCCTAGGGGGCAGGGCTGGCAAAGCATGTGGTGCTGGGATCAAACCACGGTCCCTACACTTGCGTGAGTTTGCCTAAGCAGGCCCTTTAGTCCTCTAAGCTATCTCATTGGACCAATGCTCACCTTTTTAAGGATATTATTATGAAAGGAATAAATGACAAAATGAGTAATTAAATCCATTTTGAGGGGAAATATCAAATATTCTCTCAAGAAAAATGTTTGTCTAAAATTGACCCAAGAAGCCTCAATTTTATTTTCATAGGGAGTACATTCTTATTAGAAGTCACTTTAGTACAGACACTCAGAAATTAAAGAGATTTACCTTTATAGTTTATAAGATACATGAGCAATGTTTGAAAACAGGAACTGTCTGGGTTTCCCATCAATATATCTTAAATCGGCATAATCATGCAATAACTATTTGCTTTGACTTCCATAATACATTGAATAAAAATTGTTTCATTAAGAAGTGAGCTATTAAGACAGAACAAATCATTAAAGGAATTTTTTAAACAATACTTTCTACAGTGCATTAGATGTTAAATTAAAATGGAGAAGATAATAATTATTCAATCTTTGGTATAATTCAGCTGTATAAAAACCTGTAAATATAATATCATGTATGCACCTTGTACAATACCAAAACGTTATGAAAACAGTTTGCAGTGTATTATCTCATCGACTCTGTATGGTTATGGTGTTTTGAAACTGTCTGATTGACATTTGTATTTCAATAAAATAAAAATAAATGAAAAAAAAAAAGAGAATTTGTGTTAGAAATATTGGACTGAAACAGGCTGAAATGTTTTAGCATTACAACAAAACATATTCTAGCATTTTGGAGGCTGAGGCAGGAGGATCACTGAGTGTAAGGTAAGCCTGGCCCACAAAGTTAAGTTTAAGAACAGCCTAAACTGTATAGTGAAGCCTTGTCTCAGAAAGACCAAAACCCACACCCTGTCTCCCATCCTCTCACCAGAAAAAGAAGCTGTTCAAGATGAAGGAACAACTAAGATGAGGAAAAGGAGAAAAGGAGAAAAGGAAGGAAACAAATATGTAGGTATATACCTGATAGTTTGGATAATTATACTGCTGATTTCTACTGGTCTACTGAAAAGCACAGTTAGTACTTAAATTTTTTCTTTTTAGTTGTTTCACCAGTTTTGCATGCTCATATCTGGTAATCTGAACAACTAATTGGAAGACAATATGCACTATAACCATTGTTCAATTCCTATCATTTTGTTTATTGAAAATCTATCATTTTTTAATTGTTTTACTATTTTTCCCCTTTAAAAAATAAGAGACAAATAAAGAACAAAAGGGAAAATGAAATACCAAAACTTTATTGAGGTACTGACATAAAGCTATAAGTCTAACGTATATCATACCAGTGGCACTTGGTATGCCACTGTTCCATTCTCTCCCTCTCCTGCTTCTGCTCCTTGCTTCTTCTCTCCTTCACTTTTCTTCTTCTTTCCCTTCATTGTTTTTATCCCTCCTTCATTTCTTTGCTATAGAACAGTTAGTATCTAGCCAAATTTCAAATATACAGCACAATTTTCCTAATCTTAGCCACCATCCTGTGTGACAGATCCTTATAATTCACTCATCGTGCAGAACTGAACCTTTGTATTCCCCAATGAAATCTTCTCCCCGAACCCATGAGAATCACTTTTTCTGCTTCTACAAGTTTGACTATTTGAGATTCATAATATGAGTGGGCTC
>PVKA01035820.1:0-13032 GCA_004027165.1 Ctenomys sociabilis
CTATGTATTCAAATATTTCTTTTTTAAATTGGGGAATTACTTCTCGTTTTATTTCCTCTATAGCTTTCTGCTGTTGTTCATTTGCTGCTGTATCTGTTACTTCATTCGTTGCAGCTGAGCTAGTGTCCTCTGCCCTTCCTGATGGACTCGAGGTCTGGGATTGCATTTTTCCCCTTCTCTTTGTCATTTTGTATAGCACGGATCTTTGACCTGTGGTGTAGAGCTTTGGTGCAGCTATAACCTTAGCTTGTTATGGGATTCGGGTACCAGTCTATTAAGTTTGAGATTTTCCAGGTATGCCTATCCTGGGTGTAGCTGTTGTGTTCAGTTCCTTTTTTTGCTGCAGCTCCTTTGGTTCCGCTATGTTGGTTCCCGGGGTCAGCCCTCCTGTGTCAGGCAGGGCGTTCCCCAGGTGGGTGGGCCTGGGCTTTGGTGGGATTTCTGGGCTCACAAAAGGATAGTGGATGATCTTATTCACTGAGTAGGCTGTACTGAGTCGGCCAGCTTGTGCTGGGTCTGGGCCTACAGGCCGTAAATCAAGAAGGCTGGGAAAGGTCCCTCTGGTGCAGTGGGCCTGGAGCCCTCACTTATAGGCCAGGCTGTGCTGGGTTTCGGTCCGTAGCTTGGGACTGTGGATTGCTGAGAAATGTCCCTCTGGTATGGCAGGCTTGGAGTTCTCACTCCAGTCTTACCTGCACTGTGTCTGGGGCTGTGGGTTGGGACCAGTAATCACCTGGAAATGTTTCTCTGGCACAGTGTGCCTGGAGCTGTCACCGGGCCACGGGATGTGATGGGCAGCTTAATCCCTGGGAAATGTATCTCAGGCACGACGGGCCTGAGGTTCTACACTCACTGACCTTTGATGCCCAGAGAATCGGGGAAATTCCCTCTCAATCAATGGGCTTTAGTTCAGGGGATCCAGGGAGGTGTTGGTGAGTGGGACCTGAGGTTTCTGGCCAGTCACTGGCTTGGAGGGGTTGGGGACCGGGATCTGCGTAGCACGTGTGGGAAGAAGCCAAAGGCTCTCCCTCAGACTCACCACACTCTCACTGATCTGGGAAGCCTGGTGAGTCTTGTAAATTCGCTCTTGCTGGGAGAGCTTGGCGCAGGATCCAGGAGGCCACTGGAGTCAGCCACTGTCTCTGGCCATTCTCAGGGCCTGGGCGGGGGCGGGCGGCGTGGAGCAAGATGGCGGAGTCGGCCGCGCTGTCTCTGGCCGGTCTCAGGGGCTTCTCTTTCTAATTATATAAGAATACGAACCAATCAAAATTTAATGTTAGAAATGACACAAAATGTCAAAATTTCCCTGAAACAAGTAAAGGATTTGAGCAATGGTTGCTGCATTGCAACCTAAAATTGGATTTTTAGGTAATGAAGTATAAAAGCATAACTATTAATAAAGCACAAAAGCAGTAACACCAATCAGAAAGTTACAAGAAATAAAGACAAAAATTTAAAATTAAAAGAAAATAAATTGAACATTAATTGCTACTTTCTGAAAACCTGCTCAAGTTGGCAGTACAATTATACAAATTTATACAAATATGTACACGAATATATATTTTCACTTATGCTTACAGTCACAGTTGTATAATGACATTTGCCCTTAGGTGGAGAGCACTACATATTATTATTTTATTAAATCATATCAATACTTACTCTGTAGAAATCATCTTGCACTTGCTGTTCTAATTTGGGTACATAGTTTGTATTCACTAAAATAATGATATTTTAAACAAGAAAATAGAATAAATTACTAAATGATTTGAACACAGTTCTCTCCCACTTGGGTTGTTTCACATGGCTGGGAGCACAATTCCTGAACCCCTAACGCTGGTCTCACTTTTCCTGTTGTATGGTGTTACCCGTAGGTCACTGGCATCCCTGCTGTGAGGTAGTGCCCCAGCCAATGCAGTACCATAGAGGCAGAGCTGCAAACTTTCCTTTGACTGATGTGGTCATATGCTCTCTGCACAGCCCTTGACTTCCCTGATGAAACCCACAGTCAGGGACCAGCTCTGCAGTCCTCAGTCTCCCCCAGGTCTTCCTCATATTTTGCTCTTTACATTGAATTCTTTCAGCAAGGTCACTACTTCTTCCCTCACTCTCTGTTTTTTACAGTTAATGCAGGTGCACAGGTTCTGGTTTCTCATGTTGCTGCTTCAACAAGCAGAAATGCAGGAGAACAGGGCGAGATGCTTCAGGCTTTCAGTGTATCATGGGAGACACCAAGGCAGAGACAACATGGGGTAGGTCACTTCATTATTGGGAAGGAGAAGTGGAGATACGTGCAGAGAGAAACAGACCAGAGTGCACACGTGTTACCGAAGGCCATGATTCCCTGACAACACCATAACTTCAAATGCTAAAGTTGCTTAATTGTTTGCCTTTCCAGATTAACTGATGAATGAAAATAGAAGAAACCAACTAAACAGGGCAGACAATTAAACACAGGTTACAAAGGACTAAACAACACCAGGTAAATATCATGGCAAACCAAAGTCAGCACATTTCAAATATAACCATCAATGTAAACGAACTCAATTATCCAATTTGGAGAAATAGACTGGCACAGTAGATTAGGAAACAAGATTCAACAATATGCTGTGTACAAGAAACACACTTAACACAAAAGGACATTCATAGGCTCAAAGTCAAAGGATGGAAAACAATACTACATGACCCAGCACCTCAGAAAAAAGCAGGAGTAGCAATTCTGTTCTCAGACAGTCTCAACTTCAAACCAAGAATGATCAAACGACACAAAGAAGGCCACTATATATTGGTCAGGGTAAAAATTCAAGAGCAAGAAATAACACTAATAAATATCTATGCACCAAACACAGGAGCACCCAACTATGTAAGACAAATCTTAAAGGACATGAAAATCTTAATGTCTAAGAACACAATCTTAACAGGAGACTTCAAAACACCCTTATATAAAAAAGATAGATAAACCAGACAAAAAATTAGAAAGAAAGTAGTAGAACTGAACCAGAGCTTGGAACAAATTAACCTAGTGGACATATATACAGCGTTCCATCGAAGTACTGCTGAATACCCATTTTTTTCAGCTGCACATGTGTTATTTTCCAAAATAGACCACATACTAGTCCACAGGTCATGCGGAAGCATATGCAAGTGAACAGAGATTATCCTATGCATATTACCTAACCACAGGGCAATGCAACTGGAAGTAAATGCAAAAGAAACCAGAAAAGTTCACTAAACTCATGGAAAGTAAACAACACCCTACTCAGCAACCAATGGGTTGCAGAAGAAATTCAACAAGAAATTCAACAATATCTACAGTTAAATGAAAATGCAGGTACAAATTACCAGAATTTGTGAGATGCAATGAAAGCAGTTCTTAGAGGGAAAATCATAGCTATGAACTAATGCATTAGGAAAACAAAATGGGAACAAATTAGCACCATAATGTTGCAAATCAGACAACTAGAAAAAGAAGAGCAAACGAAATCTAGAATTCAAAGACAGGAAGAAATCATAAAGATCAGAGCAGAAATTAATTCAATTGAGATGAAGAAAACAATTCAAAGATGACACAAATCAAAAGGTTGATTCTTTGAAAAGCTAAACAAAGTTGATAAGCCTGTAGTCAACCTCATCAAAAAGAGGCAAAAGAAAATTCAAGTACAAGCTATAAGGAGTAAAAAGGGTGAAATCACTACAGACCCACTGGAAATTCAGAAGATTATCAAAAATTACTTCGAGAATCTTTACACTCACAGAATAGAAAACACAGAAGAAATGGACAGATTCCTTGAAAGGTACAAATTACCAAAACTCAATCAAGAAGATATAACAACTCTCAGTAAGCCAATAAGAGCCAAAAAAAAATATGAAACTTAATAAAAAGCCTACCGACAAAGAAAAGTCCAGGTCCTGATGGATTCACAGGTGAATTCTACAAGAAATTTATAGAAGATATAATCCCCTCACTCCACATATTCTACAATGAAGTTGAAAAGGAAAAAGTCCTCCCAAAATCATTTCTGGAGGCAAGTATAATACTCATTCCAAAACCAGGGAAAGACAGAATCAAAAATGAGAACTACAGGCCAATCTGCCTCATGAACATAGATGCAAAAATACTCAACAAAATCCTGGCAAATACAATACAGCAAATCATCAAGAACATCACACACCATGACCAGGTAGGATTTATCCCAGCAATGCAAGGATGGTTCAATATTTGAAAATCTATAAACGTAATACACTATGTTAATGGAGTGAAATGTCAAATCCAGATGATGTTCTCAATTGATGCAGAGAAAGCCTTTGACAAAGTCCAACTCTCATTCATGTTCAAGGTCCTACAGAAAATTGGAATAGATGGATTCTATCTTAACTTGATAAAAGCCATCTATGACAACCCAAAAGCTCATATAATCCTAAATGCAGAAAAACTGAAAACTTTTACTGTTAAATCAGGTACAAGACAAGGATGTCCTCTATCACCCCTCGTATTCGATATAGTCTTGGAATTCTTAGCAACAGCCATTACAAAAGAAGGAGAAATAAAAGGAATAAGAATAGGCAAAGAGGAAATCAAATTTTCACTATTTGCAGATGACATGGTGCTTTACATGGAAGACCCCAAAAATTCCACGAAGAAACGAATAGAACTGATAGGGAAATTCAGTAGCAGTGCAGGATACAAAATCAATACTCAAAAATCAACAGAATTCCTCTGCACAGATAACAAGCACACTGAAATGGAAACAATAGAAGCAATAACTTTTAAAATAGCACCGCGGAAAGTGAAATACCTGGGAATCACTTAACAATGGAAGGCAAAGATATTTTCACAGAAATTTACAACACCCCAAGAAAAGAGATTATAGAGGATGTCAGAAAATGGAAAGATATTCCATGCTCCTGGATAGAAAGAACCAAAACCATGAAGATGGCCATACTCCCAAAATTGCTGTAAAGATTTGATGCTATCCCTATCCACTGCCACTAACATTCCTCGGAGACTTAGAGAAATCATTCCTATAATTTATTTGTAACCAAAAACGACCTAGAATAGCAAAGGAAAACTTGGCCAAATAAGACAAGGCAGGAGGCATCACAATTACTGACTTGAATTAATATTACAAATGCACTGTGGTAAAATCAACATGCTATCGGCAACAAAATAGACCTGAGGATCAGTGGAATAGATTAGGAGATGCAGAGGCATATACAATCACACTCAGCCATCTTATCTTAAAGAAAGGTGCTAAACAAGCTCACTGGAAGAAAGATAGCCTCTTTAAGAAACGGTTGTGGAAAACAAGGCTTTCTACATGCCAAAAACTAAAACTTGACCCACCTCTATCACCTTGCAATAAGGTAAAGTCAAAATGGATTAAATATCTATACATTAAAACAGAAACACTCAATCTCCTGGAAGAGACAGTAGGAGGAACTCTTGAACATAGGCATAGGTAAAGACATCATGAACAAACTTATATTCGCACGGAAGCACTTGAAAGAATCAACAGCTGGGATCAACACTTCTTAAGGTGCTTCTGCATGTCAAAAGAAATTTTCAACAGACTGAAAAGACAACCCACAAATGTTGACAAATTCCTAACTAGTAAGCAATCAGAGAGAGGTTGTCTGTCTAGAATATATAAAGAACTAAGGTATAACAGGGCCCTCCAATTTAAAGACCCAATTCAGAAATGGGCATCTGAAATGAATATATACTTCTCAGAGGATGAACTTAAAGAAGCAAATAAATACATGAAAAAATGCTACTCATCACTAGTCATCCGAGAAATGCACATAAAGACAACAATGAGATAGCATCCCACTCCAGAAAGAATGGCTATCATAAGGAAATCAAGCAAGAACAAATGTTGGAGAGGTTTCAGAGAAAATGGTACACTTCTCCACTGCTGGTGGGAATGAAGACTGGTACATCGATTGTGGAGGTCAGTGTGGAGACTCCTCAAAAGAGTACGACTAGAAATACCATTCAAGCCAGCTATCCAACTACTGGGAATTTTCCCAAAGAATCTGGAAACATTGTATCATAGAGGTACAAGTGCACCTATGTTTATAGCAGCTCAATGTGTGATAGCAAAATCTTGGAAATAACCAAGATGTCCATCACATGAGAACTGGTTGAAAACGATGTGGTATTTCTATATAATGGAGTATTACTGAGATATTAAGAATGGTAAGCTTGAAGCATTTATACTGATGTGGATGCCACTTGAACATATACTCATAAGTGAAATAAACCAGACACACTTGTGTAAATATCTTATAGTCTCCCTAGTATCAGAAGCAAAAACATAAAATACAAATGGAAACGCACAACAACTAAAAACAATTGAGACAGATAAGGCAAAGTGAATGGCATATGCTGTAGGATACTAATCAGATTTTCTTCTGGATGATCACAACCTAAGTACACAGATCAAAATTTGAGAAATAGAAGAGCCACAAGGCCAGCCAACATTTTGTCCCTAGCCATTCAAGGTCAGCGAAGACTCAGGACATAGGAGGACCTGTACTGCAACATCATGAAAGTCAGTTGAACTCCAAATTTTCTGAATAAGGGAATTATGGAGCCACAGTGGAAAGAGGTCAAAGTTCTGTAGTGTGCCTGGTGAGAGTCACATGGAGAGAAAACTTTCTCTCAACTCTAACAGAGAGCAAACTGGCCAAGCATTGTTCGTGACTCATCCACATTGATGACACAGACACAGAGGATCTACAGAATAAGGTACAGAATGACAAGGTAAACCCTGAGGGGACTTCACTGACCTCATAAGAAACATAAAGTACATGTGCTGGTATATAAGTCTTGCTGTATCTAGGGCTTAACCATCCAACAGAAACGTATAAAAATGAAGTACACACCGTGGGGCCATAATAAGTTGAGCTGTAAATGGCTTTGATTGAAAACCTCTTCGGATAACTCACTATTTTTCTGGAATGCTGGACTGTTTGGATTGTGTTGTTGAGTTCAGGCACCTAAAGTAGTTGAATGCCAATGGAGTGCCAATGTTTGACAGGTGTAGACAAAGGAAGGGGTATAGAAAGGAAGAATCATGATGTGTGTGTATGGACAGTACAGTTGGGAGAGATAACGTTGTGCTTCTACATAATTCTATGAGAGCAAGATTTGCACTAATGTTGGTTGGACAGGATATTATGTGGGCTTCTAGTACTATGGACAACCACTTGGAAAATAACAAGGTAGAAAGTATTAATTATTGAGTCTTTGATGTAATTCAGGTATAAAAATAAGATACACAAACAGCTGCACTCTCTTAATTTACTGGTAAGAGACCTATGGTATAATAATGTCTGTAAGTATAATATCATGTATGCACCTTCTATGATACCAAAGCATTATGAAAACAGTTTGCAATGCATTAATTTTTCAAATCCATCTTTTCAAGGTATCTGAAAACTGTCTCATTGATATTTGTACTTCAATAAAACAAAAAATGATTAACTGAATTCATTCATCTGAGTTTCACATATGAAAATTTTCTACCTAAAACATGTTGAAATCCCAAAGAGAGTTGACCAGATGAAAGTCATAATTCATATAGCAACACCCTGTAATTAAGTAACTATATCCTACTGGAACGGAATTGAAAACAAATACTGTCAAAATCTGAATAATTTCAGCCTCTTAAGGAAGCAAATGTACAAATCTCTGTATACATCAAATATTCAAGATGCTAATACAGTTACATTGTCTTAATTCAATGAGAAGAAAGATTTGTTTGGACAGGATATCATGTCTGCAACTTGTACCATGAATAACTACTAGAAAGACAACAATATGCTTTACATTATATATTATAATTCTACTACTAACCTTTCCAGAAACTGTCGCATTGATTTTTGTCAATAAAATTGCTCAAAATAGTATTCTATTGGAAGAAAATCTTTTTCTGAGATTTAACGTATACTCTTAGTGTTGCAGCATGGAAGGGAGTTTGTATTCAGCGTCCCCATCATGACAAATGATTACCAAACACTAATGTCCCATATTATTTTCCTAAATCTTCACATGACTATGCTCTGTGATTGAAGTGTGCAGTCATTGATGTGTCTTTAGTTTATCCCATAGTACTCTCATACTTTCCATGGTTCTTGTCATTTCCTGGAATCATAGACATATGGGAGACTCCATCCAGAAATGTGTGTCCCAGTGCAGTGTTCTCATCTAACAGTGCAGAGAATCACACATTGAGCTCTGGCAGTTAGTCATGGAGGACCTTCAAATACTGCTCTAGGCCCACCTTCCTGAACTGATTTCTCCCGTGGACTCTGTGTGGGAGAAGTCTTCTCCAGTACCCACTGACACACAAGATGCATCTTGCAGTGTGCCTGCCCCCAGTCTCCCAGTTCATACTAGGTAGGATTCCTAAGGCAAAATCTGCATTGCCTGACAAAAAATTGGATTTCCAAAGCAGACTCACACACTGATTTTGTTGACACATTCGTTTTCAAGGTGTGGAAAAATGTGCACTGTGTTTCAAGTAAATTTTGCAAATTTGGACACAATGACACTGTCGTATTGTTCAAAATAGAATTATTGCCCTACAGTTCACTGTATTCTTTTGGTCCACATTTTTCCCTTTCTTCTCCTCTAGCCACAGTCAATCAGAAAACTGATATAATCTCTCATATTTCAATCCCATAAATTTTATATTCATTCATGACACAGCTCTTGGGAATAAATTTTGGAATTGTGGACTCCTCTCTGCTCATGCTGGATCTAGCTAAGCACTGGTCAATGTCATTAAACTTGTAAATGTTCCAATAATTTTTAATGGGTTTAGTGTAGGGCCTACAGGGTTTCACTACACAGATGAGACTCCTAGTGATTCTCCTATTGTCAGACTCTCAAGCACTGTGATTACAGGCACACAACACCAGGACAAGTCTCAATTGTCAACTCAATGTGTCCTAGGGAGCAGGTCCTGCACAACACTGTAGGCATTGATCCTGATCCCTGCATCTGCCTAAGCAGTTGCATTAATCCACTGAACTGTGTGCTCCATCCCTTTCTCCACTTATCACCCATTCCATTACTCAGCCTCCCTTCCACGTGTTTTGGCTGGCTGGGTTTGATCAGTTCTCTCACTATGCTGTACACAAGGTTTGAGTCTGACGTCCTTTTTCTTTTCTTTCTTTTTTTTTGTAATATTCTTTTAATTTTTTATTATTTTTTATTGAAGAACAAATAGCAATGAGCCAGTATCAAGACAAATTAACAGGACACATTGGACAAATCAATACATTAAAAAATGTTTCTGTAATGTTTGGTGTTGTATGAGGTACATACATGATATTATACCTTCTGGCATTATTATAGCAGATGTCTCCAATCCGTGAATGAAGAGAGTGCAGCGTCGGCCCCGCCTTCAGGTGCGCTGAGCCGGCAATGCAATCCGGGCGCGGTGGCGCGCGCCTGTCATCCCAGCACATGGGAGGCAAAACGCAGGAAGATCACTATGAATGCGGGCTGCATGCATAGTGAGACCCTGCACCAAAAAAATAGAAAAAGAGAGTGCAGCTATATACCTATCTTATTTCTCTACAGCTGATTTATACCACAGATTCAACAATTACCACCTTCTACCTTGTTATCTCCTCAGTGTCTGTCCACATTACTAGAAGCCAACATAATAAATATCTTGTCCAAGCACTACAAGTGCAAATCTTGCTTGCCATAGAATTATGCAGAAGTATGGCATATTTATCCTAATTGTATTGTTTATATACACACATCATGATTCTTCCATTCTATCCTCCTTTTCTTTTTTTTTTTTTTTTGTCTAAACCTGTCTGAGATGGACACTCCATTGTCATTAAACCACTTTAGGTGCCTGAACTCGGCGCCACCATCCAACACAATCCACCATTCCACATTAAAAGTGAGTTATATGGAGAAGTTGTTGACCATAGCCATTACAGCTGAATTTATTATTATGGCCACACATTATACACCACATTTTTTATACTTTTCTGCTGGATGGTTAACACCAAGCTAGATCAAGACCTAAATACCAAAAGATGTAGCTTTTGTTTTTGATGAGGTCAGTGAAGTCCCCTCAGGGTTTATCTTGTAATCCTGTACCTTACTCTGTAGATCCTTTGTCTATGTCATCCATGCAGATGAGTGACAGCCAATGCTTAACCAGTTTGCTCTCTATGACAGCCTGAGAGAAAGTTTTCTCTCCATTATATCATAGTGATATATGTGTTCCTATGTTTATAGTAGCACAATTTGTGACAGCAAAATCTTGGAAACAACCAAGATGTCTGTCACATGAGGAATGGTACTTTTTCTATTCAAATAAGCTGCATAGGCAATAGTCTGTGTGTCCTGTGCCTCACCAGCCCTGCCCCGGCCATGGAGCCCCAGCCCTCACTGCTCAGGTAGTGACCTCTGCACCGTGGGGTCTGGGATGCCTCGGAGGCGCGGTGTCCTCCCATGCTGCATGCGGTTCCCTGCTGGAGGAGCTCGGGTGTGGGCGCCTGTGTGGTTGGCGGGTTCCATGCTCCTGCCAAAATTTCTGAGGGAGGCCCGGCAGGGCCTCTGGGCTGTAGCCACAAGAGAAGGAGCATGCCTGTACTGGCAGGGTTACCCTGCTCAGGCCTGTGGGCCCAGTCCCCTTGTTTTGGGGAAGCAACAATTTTGGTTTCCCAGAGCGGAGAAAAAGAATCCCCATTTACTTACATATTGGATTTTGTGATTCACAACTGTCTGGAGTCACTGACAATCCTACTTCTATCAGAGAAAAACAAGGTTGTGAGAGATAAATCCGATTGCATTTCAGGTGGGAGAAATATTTCACTTTAAAACCATCCTTCTAGGAACAGTATCCTGAAGTCAGGACTCATCCGATTAGAATACGGTCACAGGAACCCTGGAGAAGTCCTACTTAAAGTTTGACCTAGGTAAAGGTCAACTCAAACTTATCAGCCTAAAACTGAGCCCTAGCCACATGTCTGGGAGTTACGGAGTCATGAGTGACGATGGTTCTATTGATTAATCTGCTCATAAAGCCTGGAATGAAGCCACCAACGTCTACCTGATAGTTATCCTTGTTTGCTTCGGCCTCTTCATGTATGTCAAAAGGAAAAAAAAGGAGAATTATGAGGATATTCATCATGCCACCCACACAAGAAACTTTGACAGAACCGAACTTTTATAAAACGATGAGCAAAATTCATTTAGGACAAATAGAAATGTATCCATCTCGAGGAAGTATAACTATCAGTCACCATAAAACCAAGCTGACGGTGTGCAGCTTTCTTTGGAATGAAACCTCAGAAGATGAGTGACATAAGTAATTACTTTACCTGGACGTGGTGACCCAGGCAGGGACCTATAATTCCAGCACTTCGGAGGCTGAGGCAGAAAGCTCACAAATTGAAGGTCAGCCTGGGTTAAATATCAAATTCAAGTCCAAGCTGAACTATAAGGCTATTGATACTTTGGTTTTCAAACCAAAAGTTATGAAAAAAATTTTAAAAGAGTATTGGTGAAGTAGTAACACAGCAAATTCCTACTTCTACTAAATCCTGAATATTTAAAAAAAAAGAAAAGCTTTTGTGTGTGTAAAATCATTTTATTTGGGGCTTCCCCAATTTTGATGTTAGGTTTTGCATTTTAAAATCATTTGCCCCTGTCATTTTACAAATGGCTCAAAAGTCTTGAATACACAGAGCTGAATATCCCAGAGAGATAGAGTATAACCAAATGTGCAGTTCACCTGTTGAGGACATTTGAATTCATGCTGCAATCAGTGAGAAATACAAACATAGGTTTGGAAGTGGGAATTGAAACATTTATGCCACTTCAATTAAAATAGTTTAGGAAAATTAAAAAAAAAAATAGAAATCCAGCTGTTGGAATAACCTCTGATTAGACTTTTTCTGTGAGAAGTTCAATATCAAAAACAGACTAGTTTCCATGATTCATACTCTTATTAATGACTTAAATGAATTAGCAGTCTTCTTCAGAGCTTATATAGTACATTGTATTTTCTTCATCTGGGATCATATCCATGTGCAGACCTTAGAAACTCTCTGTGACACAAATCCTTACCTGTGTTCTCTGTAGCTGTGTTATGTTTTGATTTTTATGCCTATCTTCTTTTCCACTAGATGGTCCTTCTTGAAGCCATACAAGACCAGGCTGTAAGACAGATGGACCCTTGGGCTAGGGAGATAGCTGGGTGACATAAGTGCCTACTTGGCAATTGCAAGGTCCCTAGTTGAATACCTGGTACTGTATACCTGAGATCCCACCATGCTGTGCTGGCCCTGGAACCAGACATGGTGATGTGCACCTGTAATCCCAACATTAGGAAGACTGAGACAGGAACATTTCTATGACTACGAATTGTGTAAGACCTATATCAAAAAAAGGAAAAATAGGACAGATGGACCCCTTTACAGACCGCTCCCTGTAGCTATTGGCAACTTGCTTTTTCAGTCATGTCACTGTCAGTTTTAATGCTACTCTCTGCTTTCTTCGGCATTTGTTTTTATCTTAGTAAGCTTATGTAAAAACCTTTCTGTTGAGTGTCATTTTATACAGTACAATGAAATATTTTTTCTAGTTTTTTCATGTTTTTTAAATAAAAGTTGGTTGGAACTAGTGGTAGAGGTATGTTCAACTATCAGTGAACTATTTTTTTTTAATTAAAACTATACTTAATGTTAAGAGTTAAACAGCAAGAATTTCCTTTTTATTATTGTGAAACTGAGGAATATAACCTTTAAATAAAATTAAGCTTCAGAGCAAATAAAAACATAAATAAGTAAATAAGCTGCATAGTTCATACTTCTGAATCTTGCTTTTCCTACACTGATGAATTCATAGTACACATTTGCTTTTTCTATATCCCCTAGTTTTGGAACTGTATGTATCAAAACCTGTGTTGTGTTCATGCTAAGCAGAGTCTTCCAACTGAGAAGCAGAGCAAAGACAAGGTGGGAACTCCTTTGCTTTTTGCATTTCAACGTGCA
>PVKA01035821.1:0-22322 GCA_004027165.1 Ctenomys sociabilis
CATTGTAATAAATTCATGAATATAATAAATTCCAACCTTTATGCCTCTCACTGAACTATCTTCAGCATCATTTCCTGTATTGTTTCATATATCTTCTTTCTTTCTTTCTTTCCTTCTATTTATTTATTTATTTTTCTTTCTTTTGGTGGAAGTGGGGATTGAACTCAGGCCCTTGTGCTTGCCAGGGAAGTGCTTATTCCACTCAACCCCCATATATCTTCTTAACAGACTTGAGAGTTACACAGTTCAGTTTTGTGCCTCTGTGATAAAATGCCTAACAAATCAACTTATAGGAAGAACATTGGATTTTGACTCATGACTTCACAGGTTTTAGTCAACTGTTCCCTTGATTTGTCCTATGACAAGGCAGAAATGTCATGACAGAATGTTGTGAGAGAAAAAGTTGCTTACTTTGCAACTGGAGAAAAGCAATCAAAGGAAAGAGCAACAGAGGAATGGCCTACAAACTAGATAAAATTCCTGGATTGTGCCCAGTGAGCCACTCATTTGACTAGATCTCCTGTTTCTGTTAACTCACAATAATTCCATCAAATTGTGAGTTTATCATTAAATTAATCAAATTGATGATGTTAAAGAACATCACAATTCAATCACCTTTCTAAAGCCCATTCTCTGAACACATGAGCTTTGCGTGGACATTTTAGAACTAAACTTTATTATTATCATTCTTAGCTACCCAGTCCCCCAGCAAGACCAAAAAGAGTGTGACACATTGTGATGCCACTTTTCAATAAAAATGTCTGAAAAAATAAAACATTAGAAATTGGATGTGTGTAAACATGCAAAGGTTGGCATAGCCTTAGCTTTGAATCCACATAAAATGTTACAGCTTTACTCTTATAAATATTTATTTACAGATGGCTTAAAATCACCAAATCTAAATATGTACCATAGTTTATGTACTTTTGATTGACATTCATTAAACTCAGACATAAACCTGGGTCCAGCAGACCCATCCCTTACTTTTCTACTATAAATGTGTACTTTATGGTATTAATAGTTGGCTAAGTGCCTCCTTTCCTCTAAGGGGTAAAGAAAGCAATCTATATGTTTGCCCTCTTGGATTGTACACAAGAAGTGTACACCTGTGCAAAAGTGGCAAAGTGGGATTTGGTTCCATCTCTATGCTCTGTCTGATTTTGTGTATGCTTACCCAAGCATAACAGAGCATCCAGTAAATGCACATCACTCCAGGATTTGCGAAAAATAAGGTTTTTTTTTTTTAATTTTTTTCTGGTAGAAATAACCTGATTCAGTATAATGGCACATAAAAAGCAGATTTGCAAGTTTTGGAGCAGGTCAAAAGTGAATCATCAGATTACTCATACTTGGATGATAAAGACGATCCGTTATGGTAAAAGACATGATTTCATAACAAAAGAGTGGTGTGGGTGGAGGATGGTGATGGTGATGGTAGTGATGATGACTTTGCCTTGGGCTGTGTGAGCCACAGTTCCTGTGATGATGAAATGGACCAAGAACCAATAGGTATAGACAGGGAACACAGCCTTCCTTGACTTGAACAATGAAGAAAACAGCAATGTGAATATATATTTGACTAGTCAAAATGTTTTGGAATGGCCAAGCAACAAAGAGGAATGATCCAATGTTGGAACTATGTCTGAAAATACAGTGAAGCTCTTGGCAGGGGTGAAAGTTATCGGACAGAATGCCAGCACTGCCGTTCAGTGTTGGGAACTGAAACAGACAAAATGCTACAGGATGCTGTGAAACACACAACATCCAAAATCAAAGCAAAACATTTTGTGCTTTCCAATATCAATGTTCAAAAATATATTTATTATGACACCCACTAGATGAACTAAAATCTTTCGTAGTTCTGCTATATTTAACACAGATTTATCATGAGGATTGCAGGAATGTAAAAGACTTACGGAAGAGTGATGGACCAACATCTGACGTAAGATTTATGCCTTTGTGCATACAAAGCCTTATTATACTTTCAATTAGACATTTGTCCTAGAACTCAGCCATTGGGTCCTAATTCATATATTAGTAAATCAAATGAGGTTGTGAACAGATTTGTTGCTCCTGTCTTCCAAACTATATGGAATGTGACATTCGACAATTGGTTTAGCAGCCCAGTTGATGTTACATCTGTTAACAGAGAACAAGTTGATTAGCATAGGAACTGTCCACAGAAACAAAGCATAAATTCCAAATAAAATGTTGCAATTTCAAAGCAAAGAATTGTGCAGTACAATCTTTGTATTTGTAAAAGATATAGCATTGGCTTCATATATAGCAAAGAAAAACAAACTGGTGTGCTGATGTCAACATTTCACCATGATAGAAATACCGATAGAGAAACCTCCACAAAACAAAAACCTGATGTGTAAATTTTCAACAATAAAACTAAACATGGACATGTTGTTGATGAGTTATGAAGCAAGTCTGGTTACTTCAAACACAATTCATTGCCCAGTGGTGGTGTTTTACTCAGTCCTAAACATGTGATACACATAGTTCCAAAGTTTACAAAGAAAATAACAAGTGCCAAACAACAAAAATATTCTTACGGGATTTGAACTGGAGCTCCTAAGAGATCATTAACAGCAAAGGAAAAACAAAATATGTCTGCCCAAGGAACTATGTCAAAAAATTATAGAATATGCTACTGAGTTGAAAGGTCAACAGGCTTGCACAACATCACAAAGACCTACTAGAACAGGAAAACAAAAAAATCTGTGCCCTACAAGAAAAGGCAGGAAAACAATACATATGGCTGTTCATTTAAGTGATACTTGAACTATAACATGTAAGTATCCACACATGTGTGGAACATGCAGTTGTCATGCATGAAGACTGCCTTGGATACCAAAGCTGAAGCAAAATTTACATGGTAGAATTTTTCTGTTCATAATATAGTTCACATAGGTTTTGTATTTTATGATGTCTTTTAGGATTTATAAGGAAATACACAGCTGATGTGAAAATGTTGATGCCTATATATATGTAAGTACTCTATTTAATAGGATGTTTTACTGACATCTTATTTTTCATCATGTTTTACAATATAGTAGAAAGCTCCTGACAAAATAGAAAGAGGGGTGACAGGGCTGCCATCTAGAAAGGAAAGCTAAGCATGTGAGTTGTCATTGTAAGAGAGCCTGTTCATGGAACATGAAGTTGTCATGTGTGTGACAGTTGAAGCAAAGCTTGTTTCTATGGTAGAGTTCTATTGGTATCTTCATTGTAGTTCATGTAGGAGTTTAATTTTGGTGTCATTTTTAAGGTTTTGTAAGGAAGTACACAGCTGATGTGAAAATTTTGAGGTTTATTTTAAATGCCCAGTGTATACTAAGATTCAAATAATTTATTTTCTTGAAATTTTATGTTCGCATTACACACTTTGTAATATAATAAGAAACCTAACAAAACATCAGAACCACTGAGATTTCAAGTATTCTGCATAAAATGCTTGTATAGAAAAGCAAAAGACATGTGCTGTCAGTGCAAGGGTTACATCTGTATGGAACATGCTATTGTAATGTGTGTGATAATGTCTGCTAACAGTGTTAGGTATGAAAATTAAAGAGTATTGTTTTTGTAGAGTGCTATTGGTGTTTCCACTGTGCTTCATATGGAAATTTGTTTCTGATGTTCCTTTTCAGCTTTAGTATACTAAAAAATAGTCTGTGTTGAAAATTTTGATGCTATTTTATAAACACTCAATAAATATTATGAACTCAACATTTTATTTTTCTGAAGGTTTTCCTGCTAAGTAGTCATTATTTCATATAATAAAACTCATAAAATTAAAATTAGTAATTCATTAAGACAAATATTCTAAAGAATAAATGACAGACACTTACGATCCTTGATGACAAGTCAGTCCTACTCTTCAGCATTGTCTGGAATTTTCCATTCTCTTTATAAAAATGCTGACACAGGCCTACTCACCTGATTCTAAACACTTATGATTTCTTATATTTACACCTTTTATTCATTGTTATTTACGCATTCTAATTAGATAGCAGAAAACTCAATAAAATGTAGGTGTGTATAAGAAAAAGTAAATTAAAAGCTGAGAAACTCACTATAAATAAATGCATGTTGCTCTTCTCTATCTCCCAAAAGATCTGTGAATTTGGCTATGGGAAAAATAACTAAAAAATATGAAATTAAAATGAAAACCTATTCATGATTCTTCATTTTATTCACAATGCTTACAGGCTACCACTTGACATGAAAAATGGAAATTTACTAGGTGCATTAACCACGTGGTTTATAAAACCAAAGACTAAAAAGTATCTATCAATGGGCACATATTCAAACAAAAGCTTTGCTACCTGCAACCCTTAATCATGATTGTCAACCTCATGTTTAAGTTGATTAAGAAGATTAGTGGGCCACATTTTAGGTCTATCTGGGGGGATATTTCCAGAGATGGTTGACCTATAGAGCAGCAAACTGGGGAGGAAAACTTATCCTCATTATGCAAGGCTCCATCACATAGGTTCATAGACCAGATAGAATGAAAGAGGAAATAAAGGGAAGTTGCTCCACATTTGAAAATTTTCATTCTGCTTGTATAGGGCAATCTTTTGTCAGGGCTATTTCCTGTGAAGACCAGAGTACCAAGCCTTCAGCCTTTCCATGTGAACTCACATCAGTAGCTGTCCAGCAACTGACCAGATCCTCAGTCTCTGGTCCTACTTGTTGCCTGCTGTTCTATGGCTTCCAGGCCTTTGGCCTGAGCAGCTCCTAGACCCTCTCCTCTCCAGCACATAGATGACCATTTGGGGCCATCCCACCTCTCATCCTACAAGTGTATCTTACATGTCGCCTTGTATAATTCCATTAATTCTGTTCCTCTGGTGCACCCTGATCAATGCACTACTCTACCAAAAGACTGAGAAATAATAAGGTATAATATACTAGTAGCCTTTATGTTACAAAATGATGGTAAGCATTTGATGTGACCATTATTTCATCAACTCTAAACTGTCATACAAAAGAGGAAGACTCAAAAAAAGGAAGAAAGTTGGCTGAAAACTAATCTTAAAAGAAGTACCATTCTGATTTATTTTTTTAAAATGCTCAAATCCAAAGTTATTGAGGACTAGTGCTGAATTCCAACCTCAGATGACCAAACTATGATAAGTTGATATCATCGAGAGTAGTTAAATTAGAAACACATATACATATGTGCAAAATATTACTCCCTCAAGGAAACCACATATTGATTTTAGGTTTTGTTTCCCATGAAACAAATAAGCAAAAATTATGTTTTAGGATGAATATTCGTTATCAACAAAACCTTAATGATTTCTATTGAATATATTTACTTTGTTCCTGTATAACAAGGTGTTTTCTTAATTTGAGTAGTTGCTAAGTAACAAAATACAACCTACCTCAGTGATGCTAAACAATCGATAAATGTCACTGATTTTAAATAGAAACTGTTTAACATCATAGAATACTCAGCTTTTGCTTCATGAATTGCATTCTGATTGGAAACATTAGCATTTAAACTATGAATATTTTCTCTTTCCCCAATCCATCTTATTTGATGTGACATTTTCTTTTCCTTAATTTCTTCCTCAGATATAAAAGCTTAGGAGGATCTGTAGAAACAAAAATAAAAGCTCTTTAGCTCACAGAAAAATTTAGCTTACCTCTGAAAGGTTTAAAACTAATAGTAAAAAATTACTCAATCATGTAGGTGAAGAAAAATTCAACTTATATTTTATTTTATGATTTATTTTTTTGTTTTTTTATTTTATTGAAGTGCAAATATCAATGAGACAGTTTTAAGATACTTTAACAGGACGGATTCAATAAATTAATACATTGCAAACTGTTTTCATAATGTTTTGGTGTCATAGAAGGTGCATACATGATATACTTATGGACATTATTATAGAAGATGTCTCTTATCAGTATATTAAGAGAGTGTATCTGTTTATGTATCTTATTTTTCATACCTGAATTATATCAAAGATTCAATAATTAGTGCTTTCTACCTTATTATTTTCCTAGCGGATGACCATAGTACTAGAAGCTGACATAATATCCTGTCCAACCACCATTAGTGCAAATCTTGCCTCTCATAGAATTATATATAGAAGCACAGCATATCTATCCTAACTGGTATTGGCAACAAAATAGAGCTGAGGATCAATGGAATAGATTGGAAGGTGCAGAAGCATCTATGAACACACTCAGCCATCTGATCTTTGACAAAGGGACCAAACATACTCACTGGAAGAAAGATAGCCTCTTCAACAAATGGTGCTGGAAAACTTGGCTTTCTAGATGCCAAGAACTTATATTTTATATACACAATTTTCTTTTAGAATTCAAATGCAAGGACTCCCCTGGGTCTGATGCCTAGTACCACATGCAGTACCTGCCCGCTTTGAGCCTACTGAGCAGACCATCGAAACTGGATGTGGTAGGACATGTCTGTAGTCTAGCACTGGAGAGACTAAAACAGAGGGATCACTATGAGCCCAACATGCATGGTGGGATCCTGAACTAAATACATAAACTGAATATTAAATTTATAAAATAATATTTTTTGTATTAAAGCTAGACTTTCTCGCTTATTTCTGTTCTGTACATAATCTTAGGGTATAAAACTTTCACTTTAAAAAATTCAGATTACTTTCTATTAATTTTAGAAATATCCCAGCTCTGTAATTAGAACAAGGCCTCTTTTATTCATTATTCTCTTTTCCAAATTCTTTGGCTGTGAAGGGCAGAGTGTTGTTATTGTTTCTTTTAAAAGTCATAAATCTTAAGAAGGCATGCCTCATTTTAGAAAAAAAATGTGTTTCGAAGATTAACACTTCAAGAAAAAAGATGATGTGCATACATGCTATTGTATAGGTCCAAGCAGCCTCTTAATTATGTGCAAATCTGTAGCTCATGGTAGGTAGCTGCAAATACTTTCATATGGTATCAGCCCTGCAGACATGGTATAGGGAAACAATTCCTATATTTACATGAGAGAACAGAGAAAACAGCACTAAACATGGTGAACTGCTCTTAACTTGAACTTTTGTTTTTTCAAAAATGCTTTTTTCCAGGTAAGACTTCATTTCAGAGAAAATGCAGCCTTGTATTTTCTTTCCAAAGAGAACTATCCACACTTCTTTATTTTGACTCTTTGACTTTGTGGAAGGTTAGGTTTGGGATTTTTGCTCATTTTTGCTATATTTTTATCTAGGATAGAATAAATTTGGTTTCCAGGAACACACATTCATTTGTGGAATGAAATTTTGAAAAAACTTAAAGGTGCACTGGCTTTTCAAAAAAAACTTAAAGGTTTACTGTTTTGGTTTTGCTTTGGTAAATGTTTGGGGACTGCCCAAAGTATTTTATAATAGGAAAATATGCACTTTCTGTAAGTCCCATAATGCTTTCCTACCTTTAGGGAATTGTTTAGAAAGTAACCATTGCTTTTTTTTTTTGTGTGTGTGTGTGTGTGTGTGTGTGTGTGTGTGTGTGGAACCGGGGATTGAACTCAAATCCTTGTACTTGCAGGCAAGCTCTTATTCTACTGAGCTGCTTCTCTGGCCCACCATTGCATTTTAAATGGACCCATATTGAATATTTCTGCCTCCTCCTCCACTGAATTGCTAGCTCAAAGGTCAGGAGAAACTTCCTAATCTCCCATCCATACTCTCTATTCTGTATCTGCCTAACCTTGGGTTTTTTCTATCATTTCCACAGATAATTATCCTATACTTGACATTAACATGAGCACTCTATGAAACTACTTCCCTGTCCTGCAGATCATTCCTTTTCATCCTGATAATCCTAGGCAACTGGATCTTTCCATTGCCTGCATTTGAGTGTTCTTCCTTTCAGAGGAGTCCCTTTGTAGAAGGTCCAATTCCTGATTTCTGTAGATGATTTGGGCTCAGTCATCTCAGCCTCATGTTCCATGTTCAAGAATCACATTCCAGCTACCTGCAACAGTGTCCTCCAGGATGGCCCACCAACTGTTGGAACTCTTGACGTTCTTGTCATTTATAAAGACATCTTTCAGTGTTTGGTGCCTAGTCAACAATCCCAAATAAATCTCAAAGATCATTTCCCATATATAGTTTATTTATTCCTTTCACTTATTTATCTATTCTATTATTTCTAGATAAAATTGTTAACAATTTCATTAAAGAATTTTTAAATGCTAAAAAGATTTTATATAAAATATTTCTAATGAATGACCTATAATGTAGGGCATTCTTAATCCTTCCAGGCCCTCAGAACTCATTATTACTATTCTAGCTATACTTTCTGATCAGCAATCTGATTTATTTCAGTAGGATGCTTCATCCCATCCATGAGTTTTGTGTAAGAAATACAGAACATGATTGCTGAAGTAATACATAACTACCTAGAGATGCAGGACAACAAGTTTATTGGTCTTAGAACACATGAACATGTGGTAGGACATGTCTGTACTCTAACATGAACATTTTGCTTCTATAAATCTGGAAATTTTACTTCTATACCAAACTCTTCCAAGTTACAAAACTACTGGTAAATTTACGGGATATATGTGATGCTAAGAATCTCTCATTCCCCAAGAAGCGAGGCAACTTGGGCTAGGGAAATAGTTCAACAGGAACAATTGCCTGCCCTAGTGAGCACAAGGGCCTGAGTTCAATTCCTGGCACAGCAGCAGCAGCAGAATGAGAAGGAAGAGGAGGAGGAGGAAGAGGAGGAGGAGGAGGAAGAAGAAGAGAAATAACTTGATTATGTTTACAACCACAAGCTTTCTCTTCCTTCTCTATTTGATTTTAAAATAGTTTAACTAGATTATTACTCATCTTATTTTGTCATATTTTATATACCCTATTTTATGCATCTTATTTCATCATATTTTATCATCTTTATTTCTTGAAAACTGTTTTTAGAGAAATTAAATGTGAAAATACCTAAAAGTATTCTCCCTTTACATAATATTTGTTAAAGAGAATGAAATATAGTTTTTAAAAAATCATTAGAAATGATACAGAATTGGGGGCCAGGGAAATGGCTCAGTGAATAAGTGCTTCCCTGGCAAGCACAAGGGCCTGAGTTCAATCCTGGTTCTGCAAAAAATAATAATAATAATAATAATTAAAAATAAAAATAAAATTAAAGAAATGATTCAGAATGTCACTAAGCAAAGCATTGTTAAATTATAGAAATTTAACAATGGTCATTATATTGTGTATTGGTGCCTTCAAATTAGTTGCTAAGCTTACCAGATATAATCATGAAAAATTGGTTAAAAAATAAGGAGAAAAAGTTTAACCATTAATTGCTCTTTTCAATAGACCAAAAGAAATCAGCAGTACTATTTTCTGAGCTAGCCTATGCGTATATATGTATATTTATTTTTCCTTTCATTCCTTCTTTTTTCTTTTCTCTTTCCCCCACCCCACTATTCCTTCCCTTTGAAAAGTTTCTTTCCCTTTCACAGGACCTTTTAGATTGTATCTTTCAGAATTTATTTAATCTTTAGAGTTCTCACACTAGGGAGACAATAATATGTTTACACATACAAGTCTGATTTGTTGCACTTATGAATATGGTCTCTACTTGTACCTATTTATCTATGAAAGCCTTGAGTTTACATTTTATAGCTGAGTAATACTATATTGTATAAAAATACCACATCATTTTTATCCATTCTTCAGTTGGTGGGCATTTGGATTGTTTCCAAGATTTATCTATGACAATTGTGCTGCTATAAACATAGGTGCACACAAATTGCTGTAGTGTGTTTTCAGATTTTCTGGAAAAATGTCCAGGTTAGGAATAGCTGGCTTGAATAGGACTTCTAATTCTAGCTTTCTGAGGACTCTCCACACTTTATTTCCATAGTAGTTGTGCAAATCTTCACTCTCACTGACAGTGGAAAAAGGTTCTTTTATCCCCACAGCACCTTCAGCATTTGTTATTGGTTGACTTTTTGATGATAGCCAGTTTTCTGAAATGATATGGAATCTTCGTGTTGTTTTAGTTTTCATTTCTGTTGATGTTGAACATTTTTTAAATATTTATTTGCCATCTCCATCTGTATTTCTTTATCTGAGGAATACACACACACACACACACACACACGTGTGTGTGTGTGTGTGTGTGTGTGTGTGTGTGTGTGTGTGTGTGTATAATGCCCTTTATTAAGTCTGACATTTTTGGGACTGACTTTTTAAATTATTTATATATTTCAGATAGAAGTGCTTTATCTGAGGGACAGTTCACTAAAATTGTTTCCCAATTCATGGACTTTCTTTTTACTGTTGCTGACTTCTTTTGACATTCAGAAACTTTTTAAAATATAAGGTCCCAGTTGCTAATTCTTTGAAGCTTTGGCCAGTAAATTGAGTTTTTGTTTATGAACTATCCACCTACTCTCATATTTTCAAGATTCCTACTTACTGTTTCATCCAGTATATTTAGTATTTTTGTTTTTATATTTAGATGTGTGATCCATTTTGACTGTTGTTTAGTGCATACTGATTAACATGGGTCTAATTTTAGCCCTCATCATATGGAAAGCCACTTTTACCAGCACCATTTATTCAAGAGGCTATCTTTCTTCCAGTAAACATGTTTGGCCCCTTTGTCATATAAAAAGTGGCTGAGTATGGTTGGAGTTGTGTCTGCATTTCCTACACTGTTCAGTTGATGCTCAGGTCTGTTGTATTGTTTTGTTTGTTTTTGCCAGTGACATGTTGATTATATCACAGTGACTTTTAGTGTAATTTCAAGTCAGGGTTTGTGGTGCCTCCTGCTTTTTCTTTGTTACCCAGAATTGCTTTTTCCATTGTAGGTCTCTTCTGGCTCACCTGTTTTAGTGCAGGTGACAGCTTATAGATGTTTCCCTTAGAAATTGTTTCAGACTTCAAGCTGTTTGTGGGAGAATTCAGAAAAATATGACATTTTAATCCTTGCAGTCTCTTTACTTACACCAAAAACCCCAATCAAAGAAATAAAAATTTCTTATATTGAAGAAAAGCAAAGTAAAGAATAAATTTTACATTTCTACAGTCCTCCAGTAATAAAGGTGTCCAGCCCTTCAAAGGAAGATGTGACAAATCAGAAGCAGACTTTTAGCTCTAGTGGGTGCTCGTAAGTCCACACTTGCCTTCTCAGCCCCTCTCTGGGCAGAACACTGGCTCCTAAGCTGGGCCAAAGTCAAACATGACGTTATGGCTGGGCCTGTACAGTTAGCGTGGGTTGGAGTATTATAAATATCCTCTAGGCAGTCTCTTCTATGTGGAAATCTTAGGCATCATCTTAGTTATTTTTCTCGTTGTTCAAACAAAATACACAAGGAGGAAAGTCTTAGTGCAGGTGACAGTTTATAGAAGTTTCAGTTCACAATTGTCTGGCTCAATAGTGTCATGGCACGACAGAATCTCATTACAGAGGAGAAAGAGCTCATGGTAAGCAGAAAGTAGCAGTCGCAAGTAGCAGGGGAGCAGTAGCAGCAGCCTGGTTCCCTTTCAAGCCGCCTGTCATTGGGGTGGTGCCTCCCACAACCAGAGTGGGCCTTTCCCACTATCTGCAACCAAAACCAAGCCAAACTTATCAGTGGACTAATTTAATAATCACACTCCCTTTACCTAACATCACATACTTAAGCCCATCATCATACATCCTCAATCCCATCACTTCTGAAAACTTCTCCTGTAAGCTCATGAGGCTGGGAGATGACCTCTAGTCACAAGCCATAGCAGGTGTGTTTATCTCTGCAGCACCACAAGGAGCATCAGCTTTCCTAGGTCTGTCTCTTTTGCAGTTCTTCCTTTCTTCTTTGAATTGATTCTTTCAAGTTTCTTCTCCTGGATTTGATGCAAAGCCTCTTCCTATCTCACAAAATGAACATCACGTTTTCCTAAACTTCAGAGTGGGAACTCAGGTGAGATGCAGGGAAGAAGCCACTAAATAGGCAGTGTATGTTTCTCTCTAGTACATATAGTCTGTCTGTAGTCCCATATAATATTCTGTCCCATAAAGTAGATTGTATGAAAACTGGAGGCAAAAGATTCCCAGACAATAACATAAGGTTAACCTTTACCAGAATTTCTTTGCTGTGAAACTCATTTAAAAACTTGAAGAAAAGTCAGCTGGATGGTGCAAACACTCAGGATCCTCTCTTTATTCTATTTTTAGAGAGTCCCCTTAGGAGAAGGCTGAAAACTATGATCACTGGCATAATGAGAAACTGGAAAAAAGAGATGCAGATCTTCTGAGGATTAGAGAAATTTGAAGATCTCAGCTTGATCTAGATACTCTCAAGGAGAAAGTGAAACTCTGCCATCAAAGTTCTGCATAATTTGATACATAGAAGTCCAGAGTAAACCAAGGAAGCTTAGATGCCATTTCATCCCATTTGAGCAGAAACAGTCAGATATCACTAAAAGTTACTTTTACTGGCATAAAGAAGACAAAATGTGTCTTAAGGGATAATTTTGTCCAATAGTAACTATATGATGCTCACTTAAGAGGAAGAAAAATTGATTGACACCCTTATTCATACCATTCAGAGCATTGGCACTGTTAGAAAAGAGAAGGTCTAATACTTTCAACTGTTACTTCATTTCACAAGTGATTGCTTTCCATGAAATTTACTACAATGTCTCCAGTGCATGGGACAAGCTGGGCCCTTACATGGGACAAGCACTGCAAGGTATGGTTTCTCTGGACTTGAATCCTAGTCCCTATTTCTCTCTGTAGGGGTACCCCATCTACCCATTTATCCCAAGCTTATTGTTTGTGGCATCAAGCAGATGCCCCAAGAAGGGGCTGTAGTACTAATGACTTTGGTGTTGTCTCTGAACCTTGCAACTAATGCTGTATTGTGGAAGGGGAGCTTAGGATGTGTTTCTCGGGGAGGTAAAAGATCAGACTATCAAACTGATTCACAGATTTGGGGTAACTTTTGCTCTTAGAGGAAACAGAAGGAATTCAACATATAAAGTATGAAAGTACCTTGGCCCTATGCTATGTCTGAGATGTATTCATTAGTTGTCACTAATCTTTCCCCATGGCACTGACACAAAGACCATCAATCCAGCATCTGCACAGGCTTTACCCTGTATATGAGGCTTCACCCTGGGGTGACTGAACCCATTCCAATAAAAAGGTTTTGACTTTGGTTGCTCAATAAAAATATTGGCCCAACTGTCAGTCTCCTATCAATGCTCTATCTCATTACTAAGCCACACGAAAGGAGGAACTGAAGTCTCTGTGCAAATGACTCCTTTTCTTGCCTGGTTCTTCAGTGTCTCCATTACATTACCATTTGTTTCTACAGATGACTGGTAAAGTCAGTTTGGAGGATCATACTGTAGAATTATAGTTGTTGTGTATTAAAGCATTCAGGAGGAAACACAACGAAACCCATATGAGTCTATGTTTACACCACAAACCTCCATGGTGAACTGAAAATGACAAGAAAACAACATGACTCTCATATTATTCTGAATGGTCTTGGTAGGAGTTGTACTTAGCCTCACCATCATCAATGTACAATAGCAACATTTGTTAGTCTTTAAAATCTAGAATCCAGTGTGTCTCAAGGAGTGACGCAGTGTCAAGAGAAGCCACATCGGTGGTATTAAAGAACATCAGAAACTGCAAAGACATGAATATCTATGTTAGTACAATATACACGTGGTTTGGTTTGGTTTTGTTTTTTGTGTTTTGTTTTAGGTATTTAGTGCAGGAACTACAGAGTCTTACTACATAGGTTGGACTCAGAGTGATCCTCCTGTTTTCAGCCTCCCAAGCATTGGGATTACAGGTGCACACCACCACACCCAGTCTCAATCTCTGTTTCAGCATGCCCCCGGGGTGGAGCCCAAATGGCACAACAAGAACAAAACCCCAGTCCCTGCCATCTGCCTAAGCAGGCGCTTTAATCCACTGAGCTATTTGGCCAGCCCCACACATGTTCTAAAGACCTCTGATGTTTTGAATAATAATAATGTTGCTACCTTTTCATTGTGGTGCGCATATACAACTAGAGAGAAAAGATACACCTGGTAATAAAGAACACTTCCTATAATCCCAGCACCCTGAGAGGCTGAGGCAAAAATTGAAAGTTGGAACTCACTCTGGGCGAACTAGTGACTTAGTGAGACTCTGTCTCAAAATAAAAATAAAATAAAGACCTTGGATGAAGTTCAGTGATGATTGCAAATAAATGCTTGGTATTGCAAAAAGTAAATAAAGTAGAAAGAACACAAGGGATAGCTATGAAACCTTGACATAGGACATGATAGTATCTGAGTGCCACAAAACACTTCATGTACCAATTGGACAAATGAATACTACAAAGACAACTATGTGCAGTGTATTAGCTATTGTAACTACTATCCTACTAACCTATTTTGAAACTGTCTTGTTGCTAGTTCTTTCTCATTAAAATTAACAAATTTAAAAAAAAAATAAATAACCTCCCCAGTTGTTGGGAAAAGGAATAAAAATCTGAAAAATTGTCATTACTGCCTAATTCATTAAATAGATAAATAATCCAATAAATAAACAAGTAAACTATAAAAAAAAACAATTGAACGATAGACAAATACATAAATACATCTTTGTTCCCCATTGTTTCATTGGATAAGTCATTATATTCCACAAGTGTCTATGGATTTTATAAGAACAGGAGCCCTTTCCAAACGTGAACATTATCCAAGGTTTCATACACACACAGAGAGGACCCTTGAACTTATCCTAGGCTTTGGCAGCCACTTGGCCATAGGATGTTGGCATCGCGATGTGTCAGTTTGCCACACATGTGGAGCTGAACTAAGCATGCCAGAAGCAGGAGCTGCAGTCATTCCAGAATCATTTCTGCATAGTCAAATAGATAAAGAGCTTGGATTAGAGAAAGAAGTATTTGAAGGGAGACCTTGAGGATATTTGGAATACTTTTCAACCTTATCACAAATCCCACTACTACAAGATCCCATAAAGATGTACATAGTCTAGAAAGCCTGTAATCTAAATTATAGGATATCCTACGTAAAATCTTAAACCACAATGGTATGGATGACAAAGAACCTCAAGAAAAGTCCGAACTTTTCCTACTTTAAATGGGATGGTAACTCTGAAGGCTCCATTTTCTAGGAATTCTAGAAACATTACTGTTATTACAATTGCAATAATGAATTACTCTGTGAGACATTAAAAGAATCCCTGACTGATATTTAGGACTTCTTAGTATTAAGCATAGATACCTATTGCATTAGCTACCCATATCTAGTCTACAGAATATTTTACACCTTCATACTCTGGAAAGAGCCCAGTCCTGAAGTCAAAATTATATGAGGGAATAAGCTAGACTAAGCTCTGGGTCGCTACCACTCAAAAAATTTACAGTAAGAGTGAGATATTCAAAGAAGTAGGAAGGGTATCAGGCTTATCAAATCAGGCACATTTCTTTCCACTCTACATGGGAGAGAAACTAGAGGCACTTGCTTCTTTTTGAAGCCAAGCAGAGGAGGTTCTAAGAGACATGAAATGTAAAACCACCTCCTCCAAGTGTGACCAGAAATCTTATTCCTTGATATTAATACCAGGTTTGTTGGTACGGCAATGGAGGGAGATCAATACAACGTTAGCAGCATCATGGAGCCATCTAAAGTCTCACAACCTTGATGGTAAGGATGCCTATATATACCAGAAATCAAGAACAACCATAGCAGTAGACAATACAGAGCCATCTTTCAGGTACCTAAGAAGCAAAGGATAAAGAGAAATGGTGGAGATAATTCAAGCTAAGGTTGGCCCCTTTCTTATAAAAGAGTACAGTTTGGGTGGCAAGACATGGATAATAATGGAAAATTTTAAAGATGCCCTACAGCTGAGGTTAGTTTGGAAACTTCCCAGAAGAATTGACAACTGGCAAACATGAGCAAGACAAAAACACAAAAATGATGTATCTTGTTAGTGTCCATGTAGACAAATGAATTCTAATTTCTTCCCTCTCTTCTTTACATGTTAGTGTTGTTGGAAGAGGGAAAGTGGTAGTGAAGTATTTCAGAAAGACAGAGCCTCAATTACACATCTCCTAGGGGTACAGGCCTGTGGATCAGGACATCAGAATCCATTTCTAGCTACAATGAATTTTTCTAATGTGTCTGCTATGTTGTAGAGAGATGACTATCCAACAAAGGTCCATGTCTCAAAGTCCATTTCCAGGGCAGCACCTTTAGGAGATGGTGTGGCCTTTAATAGGTGGAGCCTGGCAGGTGAACCATAGTTTTTTGAGTATTCCAAGGGGATCTAGTCTCATGCTAATCCTGTGTGATTCTGACTCCTGCCTCACAATGCAAGAGATTTGTTCTGCCGCCTTCTCTCATCATGACATCTCATTCTTGACAGAAGCCCAAAGAAATCTGGCACTGTAATCTACAGAAGCATGAGCCAAAGTAAACCCTTTCTCATTATAAGTTAACAAACTCAGGTATTTTATTGCAGTGACAGAAGCTCATATACTAAAATCTTTCAAAGTTTTTGAAGTGTCATGAACATGGAAGAAAAGAAATTCAGCAGAGTCTGATGGGTAAGTAGTCTTTGGACATAAAGAAAATAACTTCATATGCAGAACCTTTAATTTGAGTGATACAGAACTTGATGACAACTTGAGACTCAAGTAATATCCAGTCTGAGTGGTGTCCTTCCAAGCAGTTGAGATGCTTTCTTGTTCTGATGAGTTATATCTGTTTCCTTTTAACTTTTCTTTCTGATAATATTCTGGAGAGGCTTGATACTTGGAAGAAGGATTTATTATTTCTAGAAAGTAAGATGTACCCTCCACATTATGTTTGAGGTTCACCTTAAAGAGCATCTTTTGTTATGTGCATGTTCTGAGAGCAAGTTTTCATTCCTGAGGAACTTGACATTTCATCCCTTGTTTGGCCTTCACTTCCAAAGAGATTCTTGTATGTGCTTTTATAGAAGTACAACTTGGAGATAACCTTATAGAGAAATCCCAAATATTCCTGATGACTTACAAGCTTGAGCTAATTTAGTTGCTTAGAAAATCTATGTCTTAAAAGGGGAAATAATACTTGGGCTTCCTCACGTGTATTTGTGTATATAGAAAAATTGCAGAAACACTGAGTAGCATTCCAATCAGTTGTAGGTCTAAGTACAGAAAACTGAGGATAAATTTCAGAATGCCACTTTAAATCAATTCAATGTTCATCACTATAAAATCATTACAGAGACAATATCTAGGCCAAGTGGAAGTAAGGCTTACATACAACTCTCACTAAATTTTTCTGACTTATTTTATAATATATTCTTATAAATAATTCAGTAGAAAGAATCCAAGGAGAAAGCTATTAAAGGAGAAACCAAAACATGGTTGATTATTTATCATTTTCTTCATTCCATCCTGTTTCATTATTTGTGTCAATTAATCATGAATTAGACACATTTTCACTACTGATAAAATTTATGTAATTAGCACTCTAGTTTCTTCTTTTTGTCATGAAATTATTATTTCTGTTAGATTTTTGAAAAAAAAAACCTGTATACATTTATTTTCTTTTGCTTGAAAATATTACCAGAGTCAGAATTCAGGTTATATCTCACTATAAAATTCTCAGTAAATTTGTTTAAGTATCTCAAAAGAAGGATTTCAGGTAATATTCTTGGACCCCAGTCTGTTTAGCTCATAACCATTAAGCTATTATCTATGAGAGTGGATCATGTCACATGACATCCCAGGAATGAAGAGGATGGGCTCAAACACCATTTGGGATGTCTAATCCTCCATTACTTCAAATGCTTTCCTCTATTTAACTAAGAGATTCAACAGTTACTCAGCCTCAAGAGACTGTCATAACTTTCTTTTCCATTCTTCAGCTGATGGGCCTCTAGGTTGTTTCCAGGATTTAGCTGTAATGAACTGTGCTACTATAAACTTGGGTGCACATATATCACTGAAGTATGATGTTTTCAGTTCTTCTGGAAAAATACCCAGGAGAGAAATAGCTGGATTGAATGGGATTTCCAATTATAGTTTTCTGAGGAGTCTCCACACTGAGTTCTATAGAGGTGGTACCGGTCTGCACTTCCACCAACAGCGCAGAAAGGTTTCTTTTTCTCCACAGCATCTCTAATATTTGTTACTGCCTAACTTCTTAATGTTAGCCAATCTTTTTGGGGTGAGATGGAATCTCAGTGTGGTTTTAATTTACATTTTTTGAATGAGCAATGATATTGAAGTTTTTTTTCATATACTTCCTTGCCATTTGCTATTTCTTCCTCTGGGAAAGTGTGTATCCATCTCAGATGCCCATTTTTGGATTGGGTCTCTGAATTTTGGGGTGCCTGAATTTTGTAATTCTTTGTATGTTCTAAATAGATGGCCTTTGTCTTAGGGACAATCAGCTATAATTTTTCCCAAGGTGTTGATTTCCTTTTTATACTGTAAGAGATTGACTTTGAAATGTGCAATCTTTTCAAAAACATGAGATTCCTGTCTTTTATTATTTGAAGTACTTCCCATGCAGTTTTGTTTTGTTCATGAACTCTCTAAATACTTTTATGTCTTTAAGATTTCTACCTATATTTTTGTCGAGGATATTTACCGTTTTTGTTTTAATAATATTTAAATCTTTGATGCAATTTGACTACAGCTTTGTGCATGTTGATAGGCATGGGTCTTGTTTGAGCCTTTGGCATATGGAAAGCCAGTTTTTCCAGCACCATTCATTAAAGGTGTTATCTTTCTTCAGGGAGCCTCTTTGGCCCCTTTATCAAAGTTAAGATTGCTCAGTAAGTTTGAAGTTCTGTCTGCATCTTTTAATCTGTTCCACTGATACTGAGTTCTGTCTCTATGTCAGTACCATGATGGTTTTGTCATAGTAGCTTTATAGTATAATTTCAGGCCAGGGATTGTGATACCTCCTTCACTTTCTTTGTGACCCAGAACTTCTTTTGATATTCTGTGTCTCCTCTGGTTCCAATTGAATTTGAGGAAAGTTTTTTATAGCTCTGTGAGGTATACTAATGTATTTTAATCAGAATTGCATTGAATCTGCGCAAAAATTTTGGGAACATGACCATTTTCACAATGTTGGTTCTTCCTATTCAGGCACACAGGATACTTTTACACAGTAGAGTATTATTCAGCTATAAAGCACAATAAAACTGAGTCTTTTGTCCATAAAAGTATACAACTACAGAACATGCTCTTAAGTGAAATAAATCAGAACCACATGTGCAAATATCAAATTGTCTCCTTAGTGGGAGAACCTGAAAGAGAAAAATGGAATCTGAAGGGTACACTAGATACTTTGGAAAGGGAATGAAATTACTCAAAAGGAAAGAGTTATTGAGTTGACGATGAAAGGAAAGAGATTAGGGGAAAGAGATACAGTTTGTTTGGGGCAACTGTATTGTGAATTTCTGCTGGTCTTTCTATGGAAAGAAACAAGTAATGCTTTAATTAGTTCCATATCCTGTTTTCAATTGTACATTTTCTCAATTTCTGAAAAATATCTTTCCTTTTTGTATTTCTTATGCAATCTTACATGCATATGTCTGGCAGTATGAATAACTGGAAGACAACACTATGTATTACTGCAAATACTGTACTATTCATATTATTTTGTTAAGTGAGTCTGTATCTCTTGTAAATTTTTTGTTTTAATGCCAATTTTTATTCTCTTTACAAAAATGAAAAAAGAGCATGCTATATCTGAGCTTCTGGAAATTGTCATTTATGTACCTGGTCATTTGCTCTTACTCATAAATAAATATAATGTAGACACTAGCCAAAAACCTGGAGATCAGTTTCACCTAGTTCTGGATCAGCTCTTCACTTCACACCAAATAGGACCACATCTGGTTGCCTGACTCCAAATTGACACCTGAGCAAGTAAAGGCTTTACCCTGAGACAAGGGTGCGCCACGAGCATCATTAGTGGAGACTTACTCTCAGTGTTGTCAACGGTCTATTCTTGCTGTGTTGTGGTTGGAAGAAGCATATTGGGTGCCTGAGGAGAATGACTTGGGAATGACGAAATCCTGACATACATTCCCTGTTGATATAACAGTATTCTTCCATTACAGAATTTTGCTTTCTAACCTCCAAAGAAATGTTTTCTGAGTTTATGAATTTATTTGTTTTTTTCTGGGAATCTCGGTTAGGTGAATCTGGGACAGGCCTTTGGCTGCTTCCCCTACCTGCCAGGGAATATTTCAGAGGAAAAGTTCAACATGAAGAAATGAAACTCATAAAATACCTATGCATCAAACATAGGACCACCCAATTATGTAAGACACATCTTGACAGACATGAAAAACCTAATATCTAAGAATACAATCTTAACAGGAGAACTTAACACCCCTTAACTCCAAAAGATAGGTAAACCAGACAAAAAAATTAGCAAAGAAGTAGCAGAACTGAACCAGAGCTTGGATCATATGGACCTAGTGGACATATACAGAGTGTTCCACCCAACCACAGCTGAATACACATTTTTATCAGCTGCACATGGGTCATTTTCCAAAATACATCACATACTAGTCCAGAGGTAATGTTTAAGTCTATGAAAGAAAACAGAAATTTTCCCATACAAATTAAATGAGACCACAGTGCAAGGAAACTGGAACTAAACAGCAAAAGGAACCACCAAAACACACTAAATTCGTGGAAATTAAACAACACCCTACTCAGCAAACAATGGGTCACAGAAGAAATTAAACAAGAAATTCAACAATATCTAAAATTCAATGAAAATTCAAGCAAAACTTACCGGAATTTATGGGATGCAATGAAAGCAGTTCTTAGAGGGAAAATCATAGCTATGAACTCACACATTAGGAAAACAGAACGTGAACAAATGAACACCGCTGACATCTAGAAAAAGAAGAGAAACCAAACCCAGCATGAAAAGATGGGAAGCAGTCATAAAGATTAGAGCAGAAATTAATTCAACTGACATGAAGAAAACAGTTCAAAGAATCCACAAATCAAAAAGTTAGGTCTTTGAAAGACTAAATAAAGTTGACAAGTCTCTAGCCAACCTCATCAGAAAAAGGAAAGAAAAAATTTAAATAAAACCAATAAGGAATGAAAAGGGTTAAAACACCACAGACCCAGTGGATATTCAGAAGATTATCAATAGTTACTTTGAGAATCTCTATGCTCAGAGAATAGAAGACACAGAAGAAATGGACAGACTCCTCGAAAGGTACAAATTTCCAAAACTGAATCAAGAAGATATAACAACTGTCAATAGGGCAATAACAGCCAACAAAATATGAAACATAATAAAAAGCCTACCAACAAAGAAAAGTCCAGGTCCTGATGGATTCACAGCTGAATTCTACAAGAAATTTATACAAGATATAATCGCTACACTCCCCAAACTCTGCATGAAATTGAAAAAGAACCCATGCTCCCAAAATCATTTCTGGATGCAAGTATTACACTGATTCTAAAACCAGGGAAAGACACAACCAAAAAGGAGAACTATAGGCCAATCTCCCTCATGAACATAGATGTAAAAATACTCAATAAAACCCTGGCAAATAGAATAGAACAAATCATCAAGAAGATTGTACACCTTGACCAAGTAGGATTCATCCCAGGGATGCAAGGATGGTTCAATATTCAAAAATCTGTAAGTGTAATATACTATATAATAGTGTATATATAATAGACTGAAATCTAAAAACCACATGGTCACCTCAATTGATGCCGAGAAAATATTTGACAAAGTCCAACACTCATTCATGTTCAAAGTCCTACAGAAAATTTGAATAGAAGGATTCTACCTTAACTTGATAAAAGCCAGCTATGACAACTAAAAAGCTCATATAATCCTAAATGGGGAAAAAACGAAATTTTTTACTCTTAGATAAGGTACAACATAAAGATGTCCTCTATCACCCCTCCTATTCAATATAGTTTTGGAGTCACTAGCAACAGCCATTAGAAAAGAGGGAGAAATAAAAGGAATAAGAATACATAAAAAAGAAGTTAAATTATCACTATTTGAACTCAACACCATAATCCAACACAGTCCAGCATTCTACAACCATAGTGAGTTATTCAAATAAATTGTTGACCATATCCATTTACAGCTCAGCTTAATATTATGGGCTCACGATGTATACTTCATTTTTATACCTTTCTGCTGGATGGTTAAGACCTAGGTAGATCAAGACTTATATACCAACACAAGAACTTTATATTTCCTATGTGGTCATTGAAGTCCTCTCAGGGTTTATCTTGTAGTCCTGTACATTATTCTGTAGTTCCTTTGTCTGTGTCATCCATGTGGATGAGTCAC
>PVKA01035822.1:0-22322 GCA_004027165.1 Ctenomys sociabilis
AAAAAAAAAAAAAAAAAAAAAAAAAAAAGTTTAAGAATATTCAATTTGGGAAGTGTATATATACAAAATTTTAGTGTTGGGTATATGCAACATCTTTTTTGTTTTGTTTTGTCTTGCTTTTTGAGACAGTCTTGCTATGTAGTTCAGGCTGGCCTTGAGTTCACTATGTAGCTCAGCTTGGTCTCAAACTCACAGTGATCTTCCTGCCTCAGCCTATTGAGTGCTGGGATTGCAGGAATGCACCACCACACCCAATCCAACATTTTTTAAATAACATACTTTAAGTTAAATTTCATAGTTTGTCTTCATGGGCCAATAATCCATACATGAAAATTAAAATTAGTTATCTGGACTAGGGACATACTAGCTACATGTTCCTACTCACAGTTCAGAAGAATAAATGAATGAAAAAGGGGTGTTCTACGTAAGCAACTCAACACAAAAAGCATCTGTGAAATAATAAAATCCCCCCTCAAGAACATTTAATTGGTTTTTCACCATACTGTATCACTGCATTTAAACAAACCTGCTATATAGATTATCCCAAATGTTCTGAGGCAGCATCAAAACCAAATCTTCAATATAACTAGCTTTTCGTGGAGGAATTCCTGAAAAAATTTTAGACAGATCTGCCTTACTCTTTAATTCCTTTAAATTATTATTATGTCTCCTAAACATAAATATTATATATGCTTTGAAATTCACATACAGAATTTGGGGGGTTAAGGATTTAAACCCAGGGCCTTCTATAAACTGTCTACTTTACCACTCAGCTATATTCTAAGGCCCAAAAATATTAAGGTTTAGATTTCTATATAAAACAGGATCTTCACTACACATGTAATTAATGAGAATATTGAGACTTCCATCATAAAGGTTCATCAAAGTATTACACAGAGGTCTTCTTACTGTAGGAACAAAACACTAGCACAGGCATCTCAAAGGCTTCAAGTTACAAAAGTGAAAATGAAGCCTTGTATTTCCTCCAGTACTGGAGATTGAACATAGCACCTTCATACAAAGCTGTATCTCAAGCTCATTTTTACTTTTTATTTTGCAATAAGGTTTCGCTACTTTGCTAAATTGCCCAGTCTGAGCCCAAACTTACATCTTAGCCACCTAGGATGCTAAGATGGCTGGTATGTGAATATCTATAATGAAATTTCCTTGTTAAATCCCAAATACATTTTCCAAATTTAGAAAAAGAGCCACCTATTTATGTAGACAAAAGCAGTTAAGAACTAGATATAAGCAGTAGTTTTATGTCTACTAGCAAAGAAATGACTCAGATAAGAAGCATTATGTGAACAGAAGATTTGCTGCACTGTAATCAGTTGTTCATGTATCTGAGCTTCCTATGAAATTACAGCAACCAAAAACAGAAATAAGGTCTCTGGTCTCCTTATGCTCTAATACAGGGTTGCAAACAGGTACTCAATAAACATACACTGAAGTAGTGACACTACACCATGCCATGATTAGAAAGACATGTCAAATTTCTGAAACAATATAGAATTAAATTCATTCAGTTTGACAGATGGGGGCAATGAGAAATAAATGGAAGAGGAAAATTCTCAGATCTTTCTTAATTTACTAAATAATAGCAAATCTTTCATTATTTTCAGTGACAGGATTTCTTACCTCCATGAATACAAAGAAAGTCATTATTTGAAATAGGGCCAGGCTCAGCAAAGGTCTTAAATTTATTCAGCCATTGTCGAGAAATATAAAACTGAAGGAGACTTGGTTCCATTATGTTCAACAAGTTTGATATCCTTCTTCTCTCTTTTTGTGCTTCTTCACTGCTCTTCCTATTTAAGGACAATCATTCATTAAATTCTGTATTTTTTTTTAACATATTTACTACAGGGTCTCAGAACACAGCTTGGACTCATAGTGATCCTGATCCAGTTTTCAGTTTCCTCAACGCTGAGATTACAGGCATGTGCCACTACATGCAGTCTTGGTGGTCAGCTCAGCATATCCAGCGGCAAGGCCGCGTGGCCTGTGGTGCTGGGGATCGAACCTAAGCAGGTGCTTAGTCCGCTGAGCTATTTCACCAGCCTTATTCTTTACTACATTAGACTACTAGGTTGATTTTTCCTCTTCCTCATTAGACGTAGTACACATACTAATACTGTGTGCCTTTTCAAGCCTTCATAATTTCAAGAGAAATATATGTTGTATCTCCTCTCAAACATATTATTCTCTTTTCCCCTCTAATATGTTATTCACCTCTAGGAGCAATACAGTGTCCTAAATAGTGGTGTCCATGTAACTGCTGGCACATGATACATATTCAAATGTTTTTAGGAAGGTCAAACTAAATACTTAATCTGTGTTCCTCTATCACTATCTAGTGTTTTCTTTCATAAAAATACTGAAAAATACAAAAGATTTTTAGAGTAATATTTTCATTATTAGCTTTTTTAGAAGAGCTAGTACTTGTTACTGCCTGCTTTTTAAAATTAAGACAAATCTTTCTGAAACAAAATACAATCCTTTCTCTTTCCCTTAAATGATTTAATATTTTCACTCTTTACATGAACAAATGTAATTCTCTATACAATCTTTTAAACTATATTTTACCCTAACAAGAGTAAACAACTCATATTTACTCATATCCAACTAAAAGTGTTAGCAGTCACTCACTAATAATCCCAAAGAGATGTTCCTTTACTGTTCATAAAGCTAGTTTATCCATGAGATAGTAACTTCAATTACCTATAGAAAAGAACATAAGCTTCTGCGTTCTGTACTGTAGATTCTGAAACTTCAGTAACACTCTGGTCATCAAATTCATACCACAGATTATTTAAATTGTTTCGGCAATAGGCTATATAGTGTCCGCCTATATTTAAGGAAAAAGAAATCATTACAGTGATACAAACTGACACAAGAGGGGTTGGGGAGATGGCTCAGTGAAATTAAAGCGTTTCCATGGCAAGCACAAGGGCCTGATCCTCGGTTCCACCAAAAAGAAAACAAAAACTGACACAAGAATATACTATGGGGGCTGGGGAGATAGCTCAGTAGAACAAGCACTTCCCTGGCAAGCGTAAGGACCTGACTTCAATCCCCAGCTCCAACACCAAAAAAAAAAAAAAAAAAAAAGAATGTATTATAAACACTTTTGTATCCCCAGTATATGGCACAGCAGATTATAAAATCACATCAAGAGTTATGATTTTATAAACCTAACAGTAAGAATAGCCAATTTTGTGAAATACTCGTAATTTTTTTACTGATATAGTTGTATATATTTTTGGGACAGGATACAATAATTAGTTATATATACATACACACTACAGTAATTAGGATCTGTTTCATTAGCCACAACATTTCATTGTGTTGGATATCTGATTTTTTAATAACCAGCAATAAAATCTATTTTTAATTTTTTTCTTTTTTTGATCAATCAAGTCTTACTTAAGTAATCATTCTGATATGTATTTTGTATCTATTTATTTTATGTATTTCATACAGAGTCTACAGAGTTTCACTATACAGATTGGACTCCTAGTGACGCTTCTATTTGCAGCCTCCCAAGCACTGGGATTACAAGTATATGCCACCATGCCCAGTTGCACCCCAAGGGCAGTGCCAGCACAGCATGCCAGGGATCAAACTCTGTCCCTATGTCTGCCTAAGCAAGGGCTTTAATGGCTGGTCCCCGAGCCACTGCATCTGCCTAAGCAGGCACTTTAACTCACTGAGCTATTTGGCCGGCCCTCAGATTTGTATTTTTTAAATCTAAGAACAAATGCCAAACATCTCTACTTACTACTTGCAGTCCCATGATGACAAATGACTGACAGAAGGTCATAGGTCACAATCTGAGCTGGACTATCCTTAGCGAGAAATGGCTGGAGATCCAGGCCTTCCAGGGGAAATGAAACATGAGTGCTGATTTTGGTAGAAAACATCAGTTCATGTCTGAATCTTTTAAGGTGGATACATAATATCTAAAAGAAAATGAAATCCAAAACCCTAAATGTTACAAAACACTAAAAAAACACCCAAATAGTGACATTTAATACATTAAAATTTTAATTCTACAAGAAAGGACTTTAGATATTCAGTCAAAATGAAATTATAAAATAAAGTAAATGCTATTTATAACTTTATTTAAAAATTTTGTTTAGTTTTATATACTAAGAGAATCTATTCATATTGAAGTATCAAGATTAAATATCAACCCCGTTGTTTATTCCTGTTTTTTTAATATTTTTTTTCCTTCACATTCTGTAGGAATTTAAAGTTTGACATATCAATACTTGATGAAAAATACCTGTTCCATGCTATATCTAAGATGTTTGATATTCAGACAGATAGTGAGGTTCAGCTCAACTTCCTATGTTACAGGGCAATAATACCATTAAGCTTCTCTTCTGGAGAGTTAACAACTTAAGTTTACAGACCAAAAATCAGAGAAAAAATTAAAAATAAAGGGCTACAAGGACAGAAAATATTTTGGCCCTAGCCTTTCAAGGTCAGTGAAGACTCAGGACATAGGAGAACCTGTACTGTAACATCCTGTAACTCAGTGGTGTCCCAAGTTTTCTGATCAAGGAGATTATGGGGTCACAGATGAATGAGATCAACAATGTACAGTGTGCCTGAGGAGTCACATGGAGACTTTTCTCAGGCTTTCAGAGCAAACTGATCAAGCAATGTCAGTGACTCATCCACATGGCTGACACTGACAAAGGATCTACAAACTTCAGTACAGGGTTTCAGGGTTAAATCCTGAGACTTGACTGACCTTGTCAGATATAAAAGCTACATTTCTTGTTATATAGGTCTTGCTTTATCTTGGTCTTAACCATCCAGCAGAAAAGTATAAAAATGAGGTATCAAAAGTAAAGCCAGCTGGGGAGATAGCTCAGTAGAATAAGTGCTCGCCTGGCAAGCGCAAGGGTCTGAGTTCAATCCCCAGTTCTGCAAAAAAAAACAAAAAGTAAAGCCATATTAATATGCTGAGCTATAAAAGGCTCAAGTCAACAACTTCTGACACTGCCAGTCCTATGGATAACCCACTACTATTGTGGACTACTGAACTATATTGTATTATTTTCGCTTAATTCACACACCTACAATATTTAAATGGCAATGGAATACCCATCTCTGACAAATCTAAACAAAAAAAGAAGATATAAATGAAGACCATAGCTAGGATAAATATACAGCTACTTTCTCTTAATTCAACGAGAAGATTTGTATTAATAGTATTTGAACAGAATATCATGTCTGCATGTTGTACTATGAATAACCACTACAAAGAAAATATGCAATGTATTAATTATTGAAACTGTCCTACTAATCAGTTTTGAAACTGTCTCACTGCTATTTGTTTCTCAATAAAATTAATTAAAAAAGATTAAATATGAACCCTGAGTAGTTAGAAATTTATAACCTGATCCCAAAGATGTGAAAAATATGGAAATGGTGGAACATGGTTCTTCCTAAGTTTGTTGTTATTTATTTTCCAATTGTACCTTTATACCTAGCAAGATTTTACTCACCATGTCTGATAACACCATGTTCAGCACAGTACAACATTAGGAACACTGACAATTCATAGTCCAACTGATTTAAAAATGAATTAATCCTAATGAGGCATGCATAACAACTGTCAATAGATCCACTCCATTCTTCAACCCTACTAGAATTCATTTCTACATTATGTTTTATTAACACACAGAAAATAATTGAAATCTATACCTCAGGAAACTTTTGTACTTTACAAAACTTTACTCCATTCCTCAACCTAAAGATGAAAAGAAAAAAAGAGAATGTGTATAAACTCTTATAGAAAATGCAATAAATGGTATCAGATAGAAATCTTCACTACTGAATCATATTGCATGGTTATAGACTGGAGTCCCTTGTTCCAAAAAACAATTTAAGCGAAGATACCAGTAACACAAATTTAAGGAGAGGTATAATTCTTTGACAAAAAAAAAAAAAAAAAAAACTTTATCTATGATAAAGTCTATGTTTGGACTTTATAACACCCAGATATTAAGTAAAACTAAATAAAGTAAAAAACTAAATGTTATAAATTTGCAGTGCAGGGCAATGCTGTATATTAAAACCTCTCTCTCTCTCTGTCTCTCTCTATTTTGTCTAAATTAAACCTTTCTTTCTTTCTTTCTCTCTCTCAAGACAGCACCTACTATGCTATCCAGCACAGGTGCAAACTCTAGGCTCAAGTGGTCCTCAGCAGCCTCCCAGCTGCTAGACCAAAGGTGCATATCAACTGTACACAACTCAAAACATTTATTCTTAATGGGGGGGAAGGGGAAGAGGTAGATCTGGACATAAAGCATGGCTTTATTATTATTATTAATCATTATTAATGTAGACTTGGCAGATCTCCACTGGATATGGGAATTAATGCAAGAGACTGCCTTCCTCATACTATTTTCTATTTTTAGCCTATACTGCCTTCTTCAAGGAAAGATCTCTCTCCAGGCCAACTATCTCTTTAGCTGCCAGGCCTTGAAGGGCAAACTGCTAACATATTCTCAACAGTACCAAGCAAGTGTGGCACCAACACCTCAGGCCCGCAGAAAAGGGCACTATTTCTGAGGACCCAGCAAAATCAGCAACAGTTGATGAGTGAGGTAAATTGGTGCCCTGTTTCTGCACACAGAAAAGAGAAACACAAGTAGGTGGGTAGGGCCACCATGTTACTCCAAAGGGAACAGGGCCATCCCCAGCAGAAAAACAGGTCCAGGTTGGTTCACGTACAAAACCCAGGAGTGGAAGAAGGGAAGAGTCATCCAGTCACAGTAGACTGCTAAGAGGTGGGGAGCAAGCAGGAGATGGGAGACGTAGGAGCTGAGACCACGCAGACTTTGCTCAGGTGGTTGCCAAAAGCCACTTTTATCCCTAAATACAAAGGACCAAAAATGCCCTTATGGTCTAGGACCAGCAGAGCAGCCCTGATACAATGGAACAAGCAAGCAACAGTACTGTACTACAGGGGACCAGGGCATTCCCCACCCCATGATCCATAGGAGAGAGGACCTGTTGGTATGGAACACAGGAAGCTGGACAAGGTCTTAAGAGAGACAACTGTACATGTTTCCCTGTCCAAGAACACTGCAGTAACTGGGAGAGCACCAGACACAAATGCAGTAAGACGGCACACTCAAAATGAGGTCAGCTGGTCCTAGCTCCCACATCTAGCAGACAAGATCAGCCCCTCAGACAGCAAAATGCTACTGCAAAATTGCTGGGGCTACACAGCATGTTTCTAGGATCTGACCTGAACACTAAATTGAGGACATCAAAAAACTTTTATTATCTTTTTTTTTATTTTAGGGAGGGGTCTACAGGTGTTCAGGGTCTCACTACTAGACCTCCTAGTGATCCACCTGTTTATAGCCTCCTAAGAGCTCGGATTACAGATACGCATCACCATGCCAAGTCTCAATTGCCATTTCAGCGAGCCCCGGGGACAAGGCTGGTATGGCAAGCCCAGGGATCAAAACCCTGGCTCCTACAACTGCTTGTAGGCACTTTAATTTGCTGAGCTATTTGGTCAGTCCCATTTACTATCTTTTTTTGTTACTGTTTGCTTGGTTTTCCATTTTCAGGCTGAGTAGGGTAAGGTTATTGTTGTTGTTGTTCTGTTTTGTTTTTTAGTTTGTCTTTGTTAATTTGGGTTTGGGTGTTTTTGCTTTTTCTTTTGGCTAGATCTCTTTTTCTTTTGGTGGAACCAAAAGAACTCAGGCCCTTGCGTTTGCAAGGGAAGAGTTTATCCTACTAAGCCATCTCCTCAGCCTGCAGATTTCTTACCTTCAGTTTTCTTTTGTTCTGTTCATTTTTCTCCCTTCCCTCAACTATCTCTTGATATATGTATCTCTATATTATCTCTATACTATACTCTCTTGATACTGTATTTTCCTGTAAATGAACATCATCTCTTCTTTTTCTGGTTTACTTTAATATTATTTTGCTTTCTCTATCACTCTTTCTTTTCTGCACTATTATCCAGCCTCCCAAAGTTGGGTGATCATCCTTAGACTTATGCAAGGCCTTGCTTCTGCTCCACTTCTTTTCATTCAAGTTTTGTCGCTTATCTTTCTCAAATACCTCCCAAGTGCAGACGCCAGAAATTCGGCACAAGAAAAGAACATTAAAAATGATTAGAGAAAAGAAACAAATTACCTGTGAAGGAAAACTCATCACAATCACAGCACACTTCACAACACAAACCATCAAGCAAAAAGAGCTGGTAGTGAAATATTTCAAGAAAACAACCGCCAGCCCTGATTGCTCTATCTTGCAAAACTGTATTTCAAAATCAATGATCAAAAGAGATACTTCTATAACATAGAACTGAACAAATTCATGAACACCAAACCAGCTCTCCAAAATGCTCAAGGACATTTTAGAAAAAAATAATGAAAATCCAAATTCCAAGAACACAAATAGAAAAAAGCAATCAGGCAGGGGAAGCAATTAAACAGAGAGAAAAAACAAAATACCAACAACAGGAAAATAATAGATAGGCCAACACATATCAGTTGTAACTATCAATATAAATTCACCAATCAAAAGAAATAGACTAAAAAGAAGAAACAGGATTTGCAGAATGGATCAAAAGGCAAAATCCAGGACTGGTGAGATAGCTCAGGGGACTAAAGCACCTGCTTAGGCAAACTCAGGCAAGCACAGGAACTGAAGTTCAATCCAAACACCACATGCCATGCCAGCCCCACCTTCAGGGTGGACTGAGCTGGCCACCAAGACCAGGTTAATCCAAGTGCTAGGGAAGCTGAAAACAGGAGGATCACTACAAGTCTCAGCTGCGTAGTGAGACCATGTACTAAATACATAAAGAAAAATACACATTTTCAAAAACAGATCAACCAGAGAAAAAAATCAACAACAACAAAAAAAATCAGAGCTAAACCAAAAGTACCAGCCAGCTTTTTACCTGTATTGACCAAATATTTAATCCTTCCTTTATGTCATGAAAAGGATCAACAGCTTCACATCAAAGTAGGGTATTACTGATCCTGAATAATACAAGTCTGATTGGTATTCTCAATCTTACTAGGAGGCCACTATTTTTCTGTTAAGAGATTGTGAAATTTTTTCAGCTAATTCTACTTCAAAAAATATCTATCATGGGCACCTATAATCTCAGCATTTGGACTAACATGAACTTAGGGCAGGCTATGCTAAATAGTGAGTTCAAGGCCAGCCTGGAGTACAGAGACCCTGTTTCTTCTTTTTTTTGAGACAGGGTCTTTATGCAGTTCAGGCTGGCCTTGAACTCACTTTGTAGCTCAGGCTAGTCTCAAACTCACAATGATCCTGCCTCAGCCTCCGGAGTGCTGGGATTATAGGTGTGCTCCAAAAGGGCTGACAAGATCCTGTCTTTGTTTTTTGTTGGTTTTTTTTGCGGAACCAGGGATTGAACTCAGGCCCTTGCACTTGCCAGGGAAGTGCTTATTCCACTGAGCCATATCCCCGGTCAAGATCCTGTCTTAAACAAAACAAAATATTGGCTTTAGGAGATGGAATGTAGTACTAGAGAACTCATCTAACATGTAAGGCCTTAGGTATAGTTCAGAATAATAAGAATAATTCTCTTTATAAAATCTCTAATCATTTTTTTATGATTTACCACCAAGAGACATTAAGTCTGAATTTATTACAAGACAGAAATAGCAACTGGCAGTAGATACCAACAAAATCAGATCTAAGGGTCCTGTCATAACATCACTCAGCATCAGAGTTGGCATAACCTTTCTGAATTTTATGAAGAATCTGGCTTATTAGTAACAATTAGAAAGAGAACTTTACCTTATTTTAGAAAATGCTTAATACAAACTCACATGCTCAGTGCCTCAAAATACACATATTGTTATACATATAAGCCTATCACGTTTATTAAAATTTTTGCCTCAAGCTTATTTTACTAAATAAATCTTTTGTTATTACTAGGACAAAACTTCTTGGTCTATATTTTTCAAAATATACTGTCATGTGTAATTCCACATACTCAACTCAAATAACTGAGAAAAATACAAAATGTGCAATTAAAAGCACTGTGTCACTTACTTTTTACATTTTTCACAACTGTACATATTGTCACCTACAAAGAGAATAGATAAGTCATTTCTCTCACAGTGACAGCAAATTGCTTTCTTCTGGTTCCGCAGTTCTGATTGCACCACAGGCTGGCACAGTAAAACAGTCCACTTTTTAGTCTTTGTTCATGAGTCAGTTCACATTTACCTTACATAAAACATCCTTCTCCTCCCTCTACTTTCAACCTTGAAAATAAAATCTCAGCTGGGCGTAGTGGTGCATGCCCCTAATCCCAGCACTCAGAAGGCTGAGGCAAGAAGATTGTTGTGAGTTCAAGACCAGCCTGGGCTAAAAAGTGAGCTCAAGATCACCCTGTCTCAAAAAGACAAAAAAATAAGAACATCTCAAATAACATCTTTCATTTATTAAGAGAACAAAACTGACTAACAGCCTGTTATATGTTCAAGCAGTGTAGTAGACACATGAAAACAGGGAACGTCCTTAAATGATAAGGAGAAGTTCACAGATAATTTCAGATACACAAATAAATGTCACTGATTTTTGTCTTCTTTTAATCATGAAAAGCTTTAAGACACAATGTCTGTTACTACAGGAATCTGCATCTATTCTTTCAGAGTATGATTTTTCTTGTTTCTATTTCGGTCTTTTGGAGACAGGATTTCACTATGCAGTTCAGGCTGGTCTTGAACTCACTTTAAAGACTAGGTGGCTTTGACTTCACAGCAATCCTCCTGCCTCAACCTCCCCAGTGCTGGGATGATAGACACGTGCCACCATCCCCAGCCAATTTTTCTTGTTGTATTACTACCACCAAAGTAGTATGACACTATGCGAGTATGAAAAAAATGCTATGCAAACTATCTTAAAATTCAGTTTCTTAAGGGCCGGGGAGACAGCTCAGTAAAATGAGCACTTCCCTGGCAAGCACAAGGGCCTAAGTTCAATTCCTAGTTCTGCAAAAAAAAAAAATTCAGTTTCTTAATCACTACACTAATTCAGAGACAGAAAGATTATTATTCTTACCTTTTAGTTCATCTCTGGCAAAGAACGCAGCAAGACAATCTTGTAAGGTTACTACTGGACCCCAAAACCAGCTAGGGACACATGAGACAACAAACCTGAAACATTATTGACAGAAAGAAAAAGGAAGTGTTCTGCCAGTACAGCAGAAACAGCAGTTTTAGAAATCAATCAAAACAAAATAAATACATACCTCTTCACATATTCCATAAAGAAAGCTATCCAGCCTTGTGGCGCATAGGATTCCCCACAGGATCCTGCTTTGACTATAGACGTAGGGTGACTTGACGAATGAAGCCTGGCAAGGTCTTCCTTGCCAGGAATTGGCAAGGACAGATCTTGAAAGGTCTCGAGGGTTACAGACACCTAAAATGTTTTGTGTTTTAAAAATAAGATAAAAATGATCCAATACAATTATAAGGTTAGATGGTAGAAGCCAAAGTTCAAAGCATGTTACAATGAATAAACTTAGTTCTGATTTAATCTTCACATAAACCCTATATAATGCCGCAACACAGCTCCTGCATAGCCATGGATGGTGTGCCACTGTATCCTCAACTCCAGCTCTTGTTCTATTGTTTGAACTGATCCTGAAACCCTGGGCTATAGTGATCTTCCCACTGCAGCCTCCCAAGGGCTGGGACTACAGCCTGATGACAGTTTTTAAATGTTGCTTAAAAAGGAGAGAAGACACAAAACCTAGCATATAACATTAAACACAGTCATACACTATTTAACAATGGGAGATGTTATGAGAATGCATGGTGTCAGGTAATCTCATCACTGTGCAAACTGAGTACTTACACAAACCAAGACACCAATAATGTCATTAGGACAGTCTTTCTGGACCACTGTCATATACACAGTCTGGCAGTGACTGAAACATTGTTATGCAGCACAAGACTGAAACTGAAAACATCTGTGTATAACAAGTATCTTACTTTTGTGTGTGTGTGGTACTGAAGACTAATCCCAGGAATGCTTTACTACATCTCTACCACTTTTTATTTTCCGAAATTCTTTTTTTTTTTTTTTTTTTTTTTTTTTTTTTTTTTTTTTTTTTTTTTTTTTTTTTTTTTTTTTTTTTTTTTTGTACTGGGAATCGAACTCAGGACCTCACACTTGGTAAACAGATGCTGTGCCACTGAGCTAGATCCCCAGCCCTATTTTCCGAAATTCTTAGACAAGATCTCATTACGTTGCCTATGGAGACCTCAAACTTGCAATCTTCTTGCCTCAGCTTCTGGAGTAACTAGAATTACAAGCGTTGCACCTCCATGCTCAGTTAAACAACAGGGAGGGGGCTTCCCCTGGGTACTACACTAGGTTAGTACTGCACCACCAAGCTATATCTCAAGCCCCAAATAATCTACCATAAAATGACCTATTGAATGTCCTTCGATTTAAGAGTATAACATAACTGAAAACTTGTTTTTAAGATGTCATTTCAGTGGCCGGGGAGATGGCTCAGTGGAATAAGTGCTTCCCTGGCAAGTGCAAGGGCTTAAATTCAATCCCTGGTTCCCCCCACCCGCCCAAAAAAAAAAAGATGTCATTTCATATTCATTAATTATATTCATTAATTCACTAAAGTTAACCATAATTAAGAAAAGCCAAGAAATTTTTAAGGATTTTAAAAAATGATACTAAAGAATTTACTATTTTAATTTCTGTCCTTGTTTTTGCCTATGAATTTGACCTTCACTGAGTCTTAATCTTAGTATGACAAATCTTTACAAGCCATTAAGTAAAACCAAATGTGAAAGATATGTTTACTGTCTTTTGTACCTGTGAATAGCTAGTTTCCCAGCATACTTTATTAGCCTTGGGAGAATATGTATGTGTTAACACTTCTGTTGCTGAGCAACTTTTCACCTTTACTTATAATCAAAACAGAAAAGGCAGCAAGTAATTCCTCCTGGTAATTTATGTCTGTCTAAGTGCAGGTCAAGATCAACCCTTTATAAAGAAAGCTACTAATACAAAACAGTGAATTTTGCTTTCAGAGTCAACTTATACTGACTGAAATACAAGAATGTATGTGTGGCCAATAATAGAAATAGGAGGAATTAAATCATTCATATCATTTTTCAGATTTTAAAGAGTATTTGGCAAAAACTATATGTATTACAATTCCCTCATACTTACCCTATCACAAGTCAGACACTGTACTGAACTAATGATTGTTCCATCAAATATGTCTGAAATAACACTTCTGTATTTCTTGTGTTGTTTCTTTCTCTTTGGAGATGCAGACTGGGCTAAGATTGAAAAACAAGCACAGAACATTTTTTAAAAAAGCACATAGGGGCTGGGGACATAGCTCAGTAGGATAAGTGCTTGCTTGGCAAGCACAAGGTCTTGAGTTCAGTCCCTGGTACTGCAAAAAGAAAAAAAAAGTCACATAGTTCCATTACCATTTAACTCTATTATCTTTAACATTGAAGATTATTCTGCTGGAGAGAAATTTTCAAAATATCCTTGAAGAACAGTAAATCAGTGAGAAAAGGCTAAGGTGATTTTGTTTTTACAACATGTACTTATGATCCTTGGTCATTATACACATACAAAAGGGAAAATGAAAGAATTTTGATTAGCACATATTCAAATCTTTTTTATTGCAAAGTGACAATTCTAGATACATCACTACAATACTACTTATGTTCTGCAGGTCAAAAAGAGGTAGAGAGATTAGAAAGGGAGAAGGGGAAAGATTGAGAATAAACAGTTCCATCTCAATTTTACCTCACAGTAACTGCTTGTTTTGCATACAAGTAAGGCTTTATTTTACACGATGAAAGGATTTTTTCTTTCTGTTGTGGTACTAGGGACTAAACCAAGGGCCTTTGAGTTAAGTTTAAACTCCAGCTTTTTTTAAATATTGAGACAGATTCTCATTAAGTGCTAAGCTTCCCAAGCTGGGGTTGAACTTGTAGTCCTTCTATCTCAGCCTCCTAAGTACTGGAATTTACAGTACATATACCATCATGCCTGGCATAAGATTCCAGTACTGAAAATTCTTTATACAGTTCTGGATATAAGTTGTCAGCTATATAATTTGTAAATTGCTCCTTTTTCTTTTTTTTCAAGGGGACAGGGGCTCACTATGTAGTTCGAACTGGCCTTGAACTTACTGTGTAGCCCAGGCTGCCCTGGAATCATAGTGGCCCTCTTGCCTTAGCCTGCCAACTGCTGAGATTACAGGTGTGTATCACCACAACCAGCTTTCAACAAATTTTTAAAATTATGGTTGTGTAAAATTCTACAGTTGTTTTTAAATAATATTATTTCATAATTAACCTTTTAAAGTATAAACTATCACATTCTAAACTATAACCCAAAGCAAAGGAATCTATGGAAGGAAAATTCTTTACCTTTCTTGTGTGGGGGTGCCAACCCTGGCCACAAATTGCCTGATTTGGGAGGACTTGTTGATAAACGTGGATTAATACCATCATTCGATGGAAGGATCTGTGGTGTAGACAGTTCATTCAAATGGACATCAGTGATATATTCTGTAATAATTAAAATTTTTATTGTTATTTTAAATAGCAAAACTATTAGGACCAGAGATATAGCTCAGCAGCATAAGTGCCTGCCTGGCAACACAGGGTCCTGAGTTCAATCCCCGGTAATGAGAAAAAAAAAGCAAGAGTCAAATCATCCATATGTCCAAATAAGGCTGCTTAGTTTGATATTCTGAACATAATTATATTAACAAATGTCAGAGGGGTCAGGAAGATGGCTCAGTGGAAAAGCGCTTCCCTGGCAAGTAAGGACCTGAGTTCAATCCCCGATTCCGCAAAAAAAAAAAAAAAGTTAGAAGAAAAATATGATCAACAAAGTACTTGCTAAACAAAATAACCATGACATCCAGTTGGATACTTGTAACATACTTCTGCTGTAAGCAATTCTGGAAGCAGTGGAAATAAAGCCAAAAAGGATATTGTCTAAATTTGGGAGTTTTAAAAATACCATCCAGATTATTAGCTTCAAGAGCACATATATCAACAGCTATATCCAGGAGTGGATTAGTTACTTACTTAGCTGTTCACATATGGGGCTGTCATGTTGAACATGCTACCATGAACCCCGTGGCCTGCACTTCCCAAGTGAGTATGTGTTGGGTGCTGTCTGTCTACCACCATAACTACCTCACTCCCTTTCTTGTTCATTCTCTCTGCTGTGCCAGGGATGAAACCCAGAACCTCCCACATGCTCCTAAGGGCTTGGCCACTGAGCTAACTCCCCAGCCCAGGAGTTTTGTTTTCCTTTCTTTAGGTAGAAGAAAGAGATTTTTTTTCCCACACTAACATAAAAATCAAAATCAAACAGGTCATTCAGGCATAAAATAATTACAAATATTCTATGACAAAAATGAAATATACACCTTTTCAAAAGGAAAGATCTTTACATAATTAAATTATGAAATAAAAAAGTTCATTATTTTGATAATTTGTTGTCAGATGCTTATGGCCTAACCTATATATATATAGAATATATATTCTAAAACAAAAGATTATGCTCAATGAGTATTTCAATGGAAAAAAAAAATTGTTCATGGGCCAGTGAGTTAGCTCAATAGACTAAGTGCCTGCTTAGGCAAGCACAGGGAACGGGGTTCGATCCCTGGCACCACATGCCACGCCAACCCTACACTGAGCCCGCCACCAAATCCAGGCATGGTGTTCATGCCTGTAATCCCAGTGCTGGGGAGGCTGAAAGCAGGAGGATCACTATGAGTTTGAGCTACATAGTAAGACACTGTACCAAATGCATTAAAAAATAAAACTGGTAGCCGGGTGTGGTGGTGCATGCCTGTAATCCCAGCACTCGGGAGGCTGAGGCAGGAGGATTGTTGTGAGTTCGAGACCAGCCTGAGCTACAAAGTGAGCTTAAGGCCAGCCTGAACTGTATAGTGAGACCCTGTCTCAAAAAGACAAAAAAAAAAAAAATAAAATAAAATAAAACTGTTCATAAAAGATTTTTCATAAAATCATTTTCACACAGGCATTTTTCAATGTCAACCACTACTAAGTAAAGCTGCATTAACACTGGAAGTGAAAGACTACGATTTTCTGAAAGGCAAAAAAATGTTACTATATCAGGGTTTGAAGTCTTTCCTATAAATGGTCAGACAGTAAATATTTTAGGATTTGTGTATCATATGATCTCAGTCACACTTTTTCATCAAGACTTTAAAAGCTCAGACCCCTGAGGTCATTGTCTAGCTGCAATGTATAAAAACAAACACACTACTAAGTAGTAATCTGCATGTTTCTTACTCAGGTTATCTGGGCTTCCTGACAGGGAAGAGCTAGAAAGCATTCCAGGCTGCCTCTTAGCACTGCCATTTCAAGCAGTTACTAAGAAAGCAACTTCTAAAAGAGCCTTACAGTTCTAATTCTCCTCACACAGAAGAAACACAAGTCCTCCTCAGGCTAAGAAACAGTGTTCCTCTAGAAAGAACTTTGTATTTATTCAAATATCTAAACAATTTAGTAGCATTCACTCTTCTCTAATTAGAGGGTAAACTTGGTTGTCAGCCACTTCTCTTAAAAATCACACACCTACACCAGTCCTGGTAGCTATTGCCTGTAATCACACCACTTGGGAAGCTGAGGCAGGAGGATTAGAAGTTCAAGCCTTGGTTACATACTGAATTCAAAACCAGGCTGAACTATTACATAGGGACACTGTCTCTTAAAACCAAAAACCAAACAACTTGAATTTCTCATGGTCTAATTTTATGTACTTTGAAGAAAGAAATATCAGATTAAGGCAACTCTTAAAGCCATATATAACCTTTATAATTTAACTATCTTTCATTTGACTACTTCCTCTTTCTCAAAGGAACACTGACCAGGATCTACCATAACAGGGCTCATTAAACTGCTACACTAAAATACATCTGATGAAACTCAGATGTGACAGCAATCTGCATCTAACAGAGTATATAAGGAAATTGCAACTTGGGTCATTTTGCTTTTCTCCAAAGTCTCAACAGAATTTCTTACAATAAAATGGAAAATTCTAGAGTCTAATTTGCTAGACTACTTGCTTTCCAATTTTAAAATTTTTTCATTAGTACACATTTACACAACATAATGATCACATTCCTGGGGAAGTTGGGGTATGTATGCAATACAAATCTTTTTATTTTTCCTTCCCTTCTTCTCTTGCTTCCTTTCATATCTTGATCCCTTTATAACATGCTACACTACTATGAAACTTTAAAAGACATCCGATGAATCTTTAGCTCAAAAAGAGGATGAAGGCTGGGGAGATGGATCAGTAGAGTAAGTGCTTGCCTAGCAAGTGCAAGGGCCTGAGTTCAATCCTAGTTCCCCCTCCAAAAAAAAAGAATGAATTTATTACATGATTAAGTGACCCATAAAGTCTTAGCCTCATTGCCTATAATTTAAAGACACTCACATGCAAACATTGCTAAATGATAAGTCTATTAATTAGAAATTCCAAAACTAGCAACTAGTTAAGCACTCGTGATCTACAAATGAACACTATCACTCTGATGACCCAGTGATGAGATGGGCACCTGAGGTTCTGCCGTGTATCTGCACTTTGACGGTTTCCTGGTTGTTTGTGTCCACTGTCTCTGACACAGAGTCTCTATCTTTATCTAATTCTCCGTCACAATTTACTTTATTCATCTTATTGCACATCTTCTCTTTTTGCCAGTCTTTTGATATTTCAGAATTGTTATCCTCATCCTGAATTAACATTGTTGTTTCATTATTATCTTCAGGAAAGCTTCTGGGGCCATTTTCACTTTCTGCTTTATCACTGCTGCTGCAAGATTCACAGGACTGGAAATCTACATCCGATTGGCTCTTGTCATCCTCCATGGTCTCCTCAGCAGTTATGGTTTGAGGATCCTCCTCTACTTCCATGACCTGCTCTTTCAGTTCTTCATGGAGCAGATCCATTAAGCAACGAAGGAATTCTTGAGCATCCTAATATATCAACAACACAGTATTACCACACGTAGGTAGGAACGGAACTAAGGAAGAATAGACAGAATGTGCTGATTCATAAATGTACTGCATTATACTGAGTAAATACCAGTTGGTACAATGTAAGACATTACAGCAATGATGGCAAACCTTTAAGAGCTCTCGGTAATACAAAGAGCTTGCTGCAGCATGCATGCCACAGGTTTACCACCACTACAGAGACTGGACATACTAAGTTCTAAAATGTTATATAATTAAAGCTGAGCATGGTGGTGCACAACTGTACATTCCCAACTACTTGAGGCTGCCAATACAGGAGACTCACGAGTTTAAGCTTCATCGCACAACACAGTAAAATCCCATCTCAAAACTTTAAAAAGGTCTGGAGATACAGCTCAGTGGTAGCATGGTTATATTGGCATACATGAGGACCTGGATTCTCCAGTACCACAAAAAAGGTAAGTAAATAAAACAAAAGTTTCAACAAAATGAAGGTGATCTGAACATCAGCTTTTACTAGCAAAACTGTTAATAGAGAATAAGGTGGTGATCTGACGTTCAGATCACCTTAATTTTATTGAAACTCATGTGACAGAATTCAAAGAGATGTCCTAAATTCAAATACTATGTAAGTTTGGCTTAGGTTAAAGCTTTAACTCTCTTGAGCTAAAAATTCTTTAATCAATCTGAAGTGCTATTGAAAATAAAAGTTACTGAGCCCAATTTGGCATAGTGGCACACACTTATAATCCAAGCACTCAGGAAGCTGAGACAGGAGAGTGTTGAGAGTTCAAGGCCAGTTTGGCCTACACACCAAGTTCAAGACCAGCCTGCACTATACAGTAAGACCTTGTCTCAAAGAATCAAAAGTAGAAAACAAATTCCTGAATCTTTGAAGTCCCATACTCAGCATGGGATAAAATCAAACAAGGGTATGATGTAGCTCAGTAGTGTTCAAGTAGAACATTTACTTGCCTAGCATGCTCCAGATCCTAGGTTTGATCCCCAGCAAAACACACATACACTCACACACAATGCAGGGAATGAATGGGTAATGGTTTTAAAAAGAAGCTGAGACAGGAGGATCACTCCAAGTTCAAGGTCAGACTAAACTATATATGCCAGCCGGTTGGCTCAGTGGACTAAAGTGCCTATTTAAGAGCTCAGTGAATGGTGTTTGATCCCCAGCGTGCTATGCCTATCCCCCACTCCCAAGGGTGCAGTGAGAGGGCAATTTGAGACTGGGTGTGGTGGCCCACCTGTAATCCCAGCTTTAGGGAGGTTGAAAACAGAAGAATCTCCCTCTTCCTAAATATATTAAAAAATAAAATAAACTATATATTGAGCTCAAAGCTAAGACCCTGTCTCAAAAATAAACTAAAAATAAGTAATAAACAAAGCTAGTTAAAAATAAATAAATAACTATAACTAAGGGCTGGAAGCATAGCTAAGAGGCATAGCATTTAACCAGTATGCACAAGGCCCTGAATTTCCCAGCCACACCAAGGAAACCCAAAAACAACAAAACTCAAAACCTACAACTTTAACTGCCACATGATACCAATCACAAAAAAAAAAAAATCTACAAGGCTGGCCAGACAGCTCAGCACACTAAGCACCTGCGTAGGCAAGCAACCACAGTCCCACATGCTACACCAGCCCTGTCCTCAGGCATGCTGAGCCAGTGACAGTTCCAGGCAGGTGGCACATACTTGTAATCACACAATGGGGAGGCTGAAAGCAGGAGGATCACTATGAGTATGAGCTTCCTAATGAGACCCTACACCAAATACATTTAAAAAAAACAAAACAAAAGACTAAGACAGGAAAATGAAGGGCACTGGAAAGTCCAGGCAGCTGGGGTTGTCACTCAGTAACAAATACTTTCCCACCCTTCACCTGGTCCTGAGTTCAAATCCACAGGGACAGCAAAAATGGGAACAGAGGCTAAAAAAGAGACTGAGAAAGACTTCTTAGATTTATACAGTTCGGTACAATTTCTTAACTATGAAAAACAATTGGGATTTTGTAATTCAAACTAAATGCTTCAATTATTTTTAATTTAAAAATTAAATTTAAAAATGAAAGCCAAAAATATTGGAAATACAAATGGAAATTTATCTCTCAATGTGGAAATTACACTAGAATATATGTGTGTACACATATATGTGCGTGTATATATGTACATATTTACCCACCTATGAAGTTTTTAGAAAAACATAAAGTTTAAAGTTGTAAAAACATAAATACACATGATAAAGGGTTACTATTCTCAATAATGACACAAGGAATGAGTATTTATAAATTAAGTAAATTCACAAATAAAAGAGCACCATTCACATTTTCCAAATGTATTCAAGATTATTAAAATAATGGGCAAAAAGCAATAAACTGACCTGCTGAGAATATCCCCGAAATGTTGGATTTACAGTTTTAATTCCTTGGAAGAGATTAGTAGGCACAACAGACCCTGGCCTGAGAAAGAGAACATTTTTAAAAACAAATCTTTGTAATTTTTTTTTTATCTTAAAAGCAATTTAAAGTGATAAACTGAAAAGTGTTCATGCAAGGACTCTTCCCAGACTTCCTACTGTGCAGTCCAGGACCCCATCAAACACCTTCCTGCTGAGGTTTTATTGTTCTCCTCTCAATAATCAGGCTTCACTATATAGTTTTTCAAAGACAAAACTGTCTGAATAGTTCTAAAGCAAAACTAACATATCACTGCAAGTAATTATCAGCCTAAAAGTATTACCACAAATAAACCTTTCTGAAGATATTCAGAAAGGCACCCATGGCATGGCCTGCAGGAAACTCAGAAGTTAAACCTCTCCAGGCCATGTAAGTCCCCTACTTCTTCATTTCAATATTGTTTCAAGTGCAGTGCACCCCAAATTTAACTGAACTGCCTCAATCTCTCTTCTACTCTTTTCCAGCTCTATAAAGTTGTATCCCTTTAGTATTTGTATTTGCTTAATAATAAAAATGGTAAATATGTTACATACATACCTGCTTTTATGCCACAATTCTGTCATAAGTTTGAGATAACTTTTACAAATTGCTGGTTTCTTATCTGTTCTAGCTAATCCTCCACAATCAAGAAAAAACTGTGTCAATGGTGGGCTAATTTAGAAAACAGAAAAAGAACAGAATCAAAGCTTAATACTTCAAGGAGAAAAAAACACTGAGAAACATTACAGGCAAGACCATTCACTTATACACACTAGATGGGTAAGACAATGATCCTGAGAAACATCAGATTTTTAATAGTTAAGTGGTAGGATTCTCTCCCCGACTAACTATATATGCTGATACCTGTGAACCAAGCAACTGCACTAAATTAACCAAGTGTAATAGAAGGGTCACACTCCAAATGCCTGCCATTCTGGTCTTTTAAATATGTACTTCTTGCCATGACATATCAGCTATTACTAGACTGCCCTTTTTTAAAGGGTAGTAAATGAAAACTAAGACAAAAAAATGTCACAAGACAGTGATGCTGCAATTCTACTATGCTGTATATGGATTTCTAAATATCTATGTAAATATATGTAAGTGTTCATTCCTATTATTTTTAATTTTTTTTTCTTCTTCATATTCTGTATGGACTTAAGAGTTTAGTATCTCAATACTTGATGGAAAATACATGTTCCATGTTATGCCTATGATGTCTGATATTTAGACTAATAGTGTGGGTAAACTGAACTGCATGTGTATATTTTGCAGGGTAATAATAAACTTCTCTTTTGGAGGAGTAACAACCTAAGTTTGCAGATCAAAAATTGGAGAAAAAGAAAGGCTGCAAGGTCAGCCAACATTCTGGCCCTAGCCTTTCAAGGTCAGTGAAGCCTCAGGACATAGGAGAATTTATAATGTAACATCATGTAACTCAGTAGTGCCCCAAATTTTCTGATCAAGGAGATTATGGAGTCACAGAGGAATGTGATCGATGATGTATAGTGTGCCTAAGGAGAGTCACACGGAGAGAACACTTTCTCTCAGGCTTCCACAGAGAACAAATTGGTCAAACAACGGCCATGACTCATCCACAAGGCTGACACTGACAAGGGATCTACAAATAGGATAAACCCTGAGGGTACCTGACTGACCTTATCTGATACGAAAGTTACATTTTTTGTTATATAGGTCTTGCTTTAACTCGGTCTTAACCATCCAGCAGAAAAGTATAAAAATGGAGGTATATAAAATAAAGTCATATTAATATAATGAGCTGTGAATGGCTCAAGTCAA
>PVKA01035823.1:0-22306 GCA_004027165.1 Ctenomys sociabilis
TTTTTTCCTCAATAAAATTAATAAAAAATTAAATAAAAATAAATAAACACTCTGCAATTACTTAATTAGTATCATTCAGGACTCAGATGTTCAGTATTCCTCTTGAAATTACATAAACAAATACAAATGGAAAGAATCCCAGTTAAAATTATATAACAAAACAGAATTCACTCACAAAAGCATGTGAAACCACAAGAACCCTCGTGATTTAAAAAACACTTGCATTTTAAGAGCAATAATCTCAAAGCCCACAAAATTGCCAATTTTTTCCCCAAGTTGCTAAGCAGATAAATATGACTCCAGTAAATTTTGTAAAGAAAAACTCAAATAAATTGGGTAATTCATATTACGATGTGAAGCTCATTTTTTTTCTCATGTCTAAACGTGAGACCCTAATATAGAATGTCTATCCTTTTCTAGTTTGTGGCCTAACTTTAAAACTTCTACCAGAGTCAAGTTTCCTGAGGAGTCCGTATTCAGATAAATAGACAAAGGCATATGCAGCCAGCATTTTCACTGCATTTGCTGTGAATGCGAACCAAAAATGTGAGTCTTGTATTTTAAGCTCATACTTTTGGGGATACATTCTCAGGCCTCCTTTAATGTGGAAACTGCAAAATATAACTGCCATTGCAGAATCCTCATGTAAAGGTTAGAACAATGTACTGCAGTCCCCACCACCTCTTGACTGATTCCAGCACCTGTTTGTACCTCCTTCCGTAGAAGGCTCTTAAGACTGGCTTCATGAAGGTCTGAAGTGTTGCATGATTAAGATCAGGTTTAAACTGTTACGCTTTGCTAAGTGTCTATACTGTTGTTAACAACAACACCACCCCACGTGAAACAAACAATAAAACAAAAATCCTAAAGAAACAGTTTTTATGATGACATTTCCAGCAAGCCAAAGGCTCTCTGGTAGTAGGTAAATATACCATGCAGGGTTCACCAAATGCAACCGCACATATACAGCCAGTCCCTGTGCGGCTGTGTTAAAGGAACTGTAAGGAAAAGCTCACTTGCATGGGTCATATTGAGTTCAACGTTTAATGTGAACTATTAGGCATCCGTAGTGTGCAAGCTGCAGTCCTGCTTCAGCCTCCTACCTCACTATCCTGGCTTTGAAACCTACTCCTCTCCACCTGCCTGTGCAGCTTGTGCTGGGCTCCTTTTCCTCCCCATGGCCTCTCTTGAGCTGCTCCACTTCCTTGCTGGCAGTGTTTCTATTTCACACAGTGACCAGGGTGGAGGTGGGTAACTTTTCACTGGAGATTGATCAACTTTTTTGAGCTTCATAAATTTGAATTGTCTGTGTCCCCTACTAGAGACCGCTGCTTATCGCCTTCTAAGTTGACTGTGGCACAGAAGGGATCTTGGAAGCTGCTGAATCAACTCCCACTTATGGCTGAGTAATACTGGAAACCTGGGTCTTCAAATGACTTTTCAAGTCGACAAGTGAAGACTTTCCCATGCTAGCATCCCGTGAACATGCAGGGTTCTTGAAAGAACACAGGACAAGAGAAAGTGTGCCAGCCATTCCTAGGTCTCTATGTGAAAAGGTGCATTTTAGCCCAAATTATCTGAGTCGGAGTGTGTCGTTCAACAATCTGAAGGCTTTGTCACCTGGTCAGTTTCTTTGTTAATTAACTCAATATTATTTAAGTCCATTAAAAACATCACCACCTCTTATCTCAGAACTTCCTTCTTCTTTCCTGTCCTAGCATTGCCCTTGTCTGAGCCTTCTTTATTCACAGACAGCTTTCAAACCTATATAATCACCACGCCACAGGCCTATGGAACACCTCTTGCTAAATCTTTTTGTGTTTTCTTCCCTCCCCTCTCTAATCTCCCTAAATCACTGCTCTAAGTTCCATAAGGCACACAATAGTTTTTCTCACATATGGGAAAAATGAAACCTAGCTTAATTAGCTCCATGGGGGTGCACTTTTGTGAGGCTTCAAATTGCCTGTTACCAACCCCTGCTAAGGGTTAACCCTGTCAGACCGTCCTTGATCCCCTGGGCCTCTTCCAGTTACCACCCCCACCTCTGCCTTTGTCTGGGCTTTCTGCTATCACTTTGGATCACCAGTAAATCTAAACACTGAATTGAAATATTTTTCTTTCTTTTAGCTTTTATCTGTTCCCTATCATTTTGCTTTTGTTTAATTGGAAACTACCCAAAGACACTGAAGACATAAAAATCATTATTCAAGGGCCAACCAGATTGCTCAAGATTAAAGCAACTGCTTAGACAGAGCACAATGGCTGGGGTTTGATCCTGGCCTGTGGTGCCAGTCCTGTCCATGGGACTCCCTGAGATGGGGAATGAGACTGGGTGTGGTGGGGCGTGCCTATAATCCCAGCGCTTGGGAGGCTGGAAACAGGAAAATCATTATGAGTCCAATCTGTGTAATGAGACCCTGTACTAAACACATTAAAAGAAATCATTATTCCTAGTGGCTCTGTTGCTATACTCTAGGCTGCTGAGACTATTCCGTCTCGCTCCACAGGTAGGCTCCTCACAAGGTAGATGCAGTAAGACAGACGCTGCCAGGCTTTTCTCACAAACGCCTGCATGCCTGCAGGCTAAAGCGAGGGGAAGTGATACAAAGACAGGCCACCAAAGTAAACAAAGTAGAAAACAGTTCTATCAACAATCGAGACAGCTCTGCAAAGCTCATGACCTCACTGATGGCTGAAGTGATTGCACTGAGCTGTATCCTTGTTAACTACATTAACAGTGTGTCTTTTAAAAGAAATTAAATTTATTTAAGGTAGAAATAAAAATAACAGCAAAAATAACAAGCAATTTTCAATGGCAGATATATGATTAATCTCTGTATTTGGTGTGCCAGCATTATCACAACAAAAAGCATCACAAACAGGAATTATTTTTGCATCATTCTAGAGGATAAAGCCTGAGATAAAGCTAAGGCAGGTCTGGTTTCTCTGAGGGTTGTGAGGAAAGGAAATATTCCAGATCTCTCTCCCCAGCTTTCTTCTCCTTGTGTCTCCTAACATCACTTACTCTTGAAGATTTCCATGTTCATACTTCCCCTTCTTGTGCGGATTTCAGTCATACAAGATTAGGGCTACTCTAAGCATCTCATTTTAAGTCACTTACCTTTATGAAGATCCTATTTCTAACTGAAGTCATTCTCAAGTAGCAAAAGATAGAATTTGGGACAAGGACATCATTCAACACACCACTATCTCTGGCCCTCTTATTTAGCCTGGCTGCATAATCGCCAGGGCCCAGGGTAAAATGTGTAGCTCTGGATGGTGGACTCAGATCAGTTTGCCTTTCCCAGGGGCCACAAAGGACTGCAACCTCCATGTCACCGCATGCCTCCTCTCAAGTGCTTTGTCCTGCCCCAGGATGCCACAGGGTGTCCACTCTCAGGCCCTAGGCCACTGCCCCAAACCTAACACAATGTAGCTGCCACGCTGAGTGGAACCAGCAGCCACAGTGAGGCACAAGTGGGACAGGGCAGCTGCAGACTCACCTGGAGCAGTGGAGAGATGATGGGGGCAGAACTGAGCCCAGGCCTCTGGTGTGGGCTCCAGGGCTCCAACACACTTTACACAAGGTACACAAACTTAAAGATAAAAATTACTAAGACCCCAAACCACTCAGCACAAAACCCAAATAGCAGGTTCTTCTGAGCATGGAACCCTGTATAACTCTTCTGGATACACGTCCACAGAGTCCACCCTCCCCTTAATGAACTGGGTTAATTCTACAGGAAAAGAATGGCCAACTGCGGGACGCTTAGGCTGGGACTGAAGCTAAAATGGTGACTGCCTTGTCTCCTCCACAATAAGGTTCAGAACAGTGCTGGTGTCATGGGTCACTAAGGTCACAGGAGGCTCCTTATGAATATTAAGAGCAACAAAAGTAAATCTTAGCTTCACCCATGGATATTGCCCAAGAGCAACACAATATGACAATGTTTACAGTTAAGTAATCAGTATCAATTTCCTGTTCATGTTTTCATAGTTAAAAAGTTCTTAAGAGCAGAATCCCAAAAGTTAGGAATTGCAAAACTTTTTATTAACATATTTCTTTGGAAGCATGGATTAGAAATGATCATTAATTAAAAGCCACATAGGGATAGAGCAAAGGAGAAAAGGGAAAAGAAAAAATATATGCATGTATCTGTATACATACATACACACAAGATAGCTAAGGTAATGACACCACTAATTTCTATAGTTTGTGCTTATATTGTTTGAGCAGTTTTGCATGTCAGTATCTGAGCAACTATTTTGAAGATAACAATATCCAGTATAATAGTCATTTTTAATTTCCTATTATCTTGTTTTGCAATTCTGTAATATTGTCTTTATTTTTTGCTCTTTAAAATTAAAAAGTTACAAGGCCATATGTGAAAGCAGAAATTCCTTGTTTTGTTTAGCTCTGTGTCATGTTACGGAAATTCTATTTGTTATTCTCCATTTTCTCAGTGGCTTTACAAAATATTTTTCCTGAATGACAATATAGTATTTACAATGTGCATTTCTATTTATCTTACCAACTATAGTATTTCTTTTTCTCCCTATCAATTCAAGATATTACTTATGTTCCTGCCTATGCATTGGAGCATTTCCTAAAAAGCTTTCAAAGATAATTTCTGAAAGTAAATAAAGGGAAGGGTCTATAAGTGTCTCAAACAATTACTTTGATAGATTGCTTGAGGACTTGGTGCATAGAGATGTGTTTAGAAGAGAGAACACAAAGACTTTGTTGCTTCAGAAAACCCAAGATAAATGAGCAAATTGTTGTATCAAGAAGTTAGAACTGAGGGGACAAGAGAGCTATCTGTGCCTCTCAACCTTTGGTTTGAAATCTGCCTTATGCAGTTACTGTACAACCACTAATGGGAAGAGAGGTTAGAAACTTAATGAAAAGAGTAAAAATGACCAGGACATTGGAAATGTGTGCTGGTGCACAAAGCTTAGGAAGAAAGGGGCCGGTGTGAGAAGTGGAAGCAGAAAGCGGGGAGATGCTGAAAGGTGACGGATGAGAGGGAAGAGATCAGCCCAGACAGTCGAGGTGATTTATGGCCAGAAAAAGAAGCTACTCCACCCCTTGATCATGCTTACGCCTAACTCCTAGAGCTCCAGCTTGGGCGAAGGGCTCATTTTCTAGGAACAGGGGAATTGACAAGTGCAAGAAATAAATTAATAGCTTTGCACATTTCTGCTTGAAGAAAATAATCCCTTCCATACATGGAATTGGGAGTTTGGAAAGGAAAGAGGGGGAGGGAGCAAGCAGCTGGCCTCCTGTTCCTTCTGGGCACAATCCATCCCCATGTTCCCGTCACACAGCAGGATACAGAGTGAACCAGCCCATGGGGGTGTGGAGTGTTTCCAGAGATTCTCTGAGTTAGCACCATGTGACTGGTGAGAAGCCCCACAACAAGTTCCTGTGGACACAAGTTGCATAACCCAGCTCCATCTGTAGAAGAGTGTGTGATGACAATACTCTATTCCATTCCTCTGGGTAGTAAGGATTCAGTGTGGCAGTGCATCTAAAACAGCACAAGGGGTAATCTTTCCTCAAGTAATAGAAAACACTAGAAGCACTGAAAGGGGTCATTTTTACTTTGTTTTAGAAATGAAATGAGGTGGGGAGATAGAGGATGGGAATCTCAGGGCTGGGGATCTCAAGGCTAAGGGACCTCCCTGCTGCTGCCTCTAGGAACCAGATCTCCTTCCAGAAGCCTTTCCCAAGAGGCAATGTACTTCCCTTTCTTGCTTTGACCCACTTGACCCCGCATCTACTGTGACTCTGGTTACAGCAGGCTCCCTCTGTCTTCCCAAGGCCACAGTGTCCAACTTCTACACAGATGGCCCACTATGTTGACTCAGTACTTGATTCACTGTGGATTGTAGCCCACTGGTTAAGTCATGAAATGAATTTAGTAAGTCATGCCAAGCATGACAAGACAAAAGTAGAATAGAATAGAGTAGAAAAAGAAGTATACAGCATAAAGCATGATATAAGTATTTTTCAGATGAAACTGTACATGTATATACAGTTTAGTCTCTTAAAGTATAGTTCTATAGGTTGTATTACAAAGTATATTTCTTACAGTGGCTAATTGACAGAAGAGTCCTAAATTCTTGCCCCCAGCTCTAGCTCTGTTTTAGATGCCTGGTTCTTTCATGTCCTCTGCTATGAGGACCCTGTCTCACCTACTCTCCACCTTAGTGACCACTCTGCCAACCATTCTTAAATCTGGCCACCACATAGAATAGATCCATCTTCAAACCACGGACTTTCCATTGCATAGCCAATATACTTCCTAGTCTGTAATTTCTCCAACCTCATTCTACTACTGATTATTTAAACATTATTTCTTGAGTCCAAACTTTCTCCATGCCCTGTTCCTGCTAGGACTACTTTCTTTCTTTTTTTTCAAATGCATTAGTAGAGGGTCTACAGGGTCTCACTACACAGATCAGACTTGTAGTGATCCTCCTGTTTTCAGCCTCCCAAGTGCTGGGATTCTCATTCCCCTCAGTGAGCCCTGGGGCAGGGCTGGCAAGACACGGTAGGCCTAAGCAGGCACTTTAGTCTGCTGACCTATCTGGTTGGCCCTCTAGCCAAGACTGATTTAGCTCAAATTTAAATTCCCAGATGGTCTCTTTGCTGCCCTTCAGAATTCCTCTCTTCAAGTCTCCATCTACCCATGGCAGCCTTAAACTTAAAAGTGTGATCAGGTTTGCCTAAGCCCATGGGCCTATTCTCAGCTTTACCCAGTTCAGATTTTGTTTTTAGATACAGAGTGCCTCCAACTGAATTCTTTAGTTTCTGTCTCTCGCAGCTTCTTGTCCTGGCTGTGACCTCCCCCTGGAGACCTACCCAGCCACTTCCCTTGATGATGCAGCATTGCTGCAGGCACTTCCCATCCTTCTCTAGCCAGTTAGTCATGAGAAGGGCTTTGATTCAAGAGTAAGCACGGGGACTGGCCCACACTCCCTGCACAGGTTGTGCAGACTTCTCTCCTAGAAAACTGAAGGGAGTTATGGGAGGTACAGGTGAAAGGTTCTGACATCAGAAGCAGAAGAAACCAAAGGACTGTAGAAACCAGCAGGAATACCATGTAGACATCCATGGGAGTAACAAAAGTAGCTGTTTTAGTCCAGTGGAACTTTCTACTTCCTACGCAGTCTGAGTATATTGGAGAACCTGTTCCATGGCCCCCCAAGAGACCCTGGGATGGGCACAACCAGCCTCCCATTTGCCTGAGTGAGTCTTAGTGGCCTCTTTCCTTGAACTTAAGAGTGCAGAAAGAGGAAATTCCAGTTCACTGACATTTTACTGTAACTAACACATGATTTTGTGCTTTTCACATTAAAAAAAAAAATGCGTCTGCAGGTATGATCTACCTCTTTTTTTCTATACAGCAGCTACCTACTTATTCTTTAGAAAAACAAACACCCTTTTATGCATTCCAGCTCACCAAGCAAGTCTCTGTCTGCATTGCTTTGACACTTTGCTCATTTGTTGTTAATGTAACACCTACCATTCTGTTTTGTAATTTGCTTATGTTTCTGCATCTCATCCTGGGCTCTCAGTTTCTTGAGGACAATACCACTGCTTATGTCCCCATCTCCACAGCACTGAGGTGTGGGGTTGATTCTATTGTTCTGCACTCACAGCTGCCCTGGAGCTCACCCACCTCTGGGAACTAATGTTTAATAAATGTCCCAGGAGTGACTCTCCATCAGTGTGAAGACCTCAGCCTCTTGACCATCAGGGTCCACTGAGAGCTGCACAGGGCCTCAGAGGGTCCTCTGCAGATGTGAACCCCACTGCCAGCACCGTGCCTTGCCTTGCTTCCCCACTCCCTGCCCATGTTTTCAAGGATCACCTCTAAAGAAACTTTTGTACCTCTAGTGATACATATCTCAGGGATTGCTTTTGAACCTAAACCAGGGAACAAAGCACTCACTTCCAGACAGAGTGAGTGAAGCTGCCTCTTCACACTGCTACAGGGCGTGAGGAGGGTCCCTCTTCCTGTCCTCTATTACTTTCTTCCCATTGGAGAAAAGCCCACAGACTCCAAGCAAGCACATCTGAACCCACGCTTTCCTCAACCACTGGCTGTTCAGAAGAGCTTGGAGGACACTCTCCTACCACATTGACTGGGGCCACATCATGAGCATGACTTTTTGGCCCTCAGAGGGGCTTGGAAATGTTTTTACTTGCTCCCCATCCATTTCCTTCTGCAGCGACTCTGCTACTTTTGGCCAGAATGCTCTCTGTCCTTCTTGCCTCCCTACTGCCATCCCGATGTCGGGCATACATAAATGAGTATATTGCCAGATTTTTTTTTAACAAGCATTAACAAATGTTGACATTGGGCAGAAGGGTGCCTGAGTTCTGGCTGAGGGAAAACAAACGCCCAAAAGTCCCTTGGTCTGGGTGAGGTGGTGCGCACCTGCAATCCTAGCACTGAGGAGGCAAGAGGATCCTTTTGCGTTCAAGACCAGACTGGGCTACAAAGTGAGCTCAGGGCCAGCTTGAACTGCATAGTGAGACCCTGGTCAAAAAGACCAAAAATAGTCCCTCGGTGGCAGGAGACAGACTCCAGAACTACAAGCACAGTGCTCACAGCACTGAAGAATTGGGACACAGCTGCTGATCTGTCACAGTGCTCTGCATTGGCCAGAGGAAGAAGCACCATAGTGACACTGCAGTGCAAGGACACCATGCAGGCAAATTTTATGATTAATTTCATCTTCACAAATGAGGAAACCGAGGTGCAGAGAGACTAGGCTAAGTAACTTGCTCAAGGACAAAAAGATGATAAATGGCCTCACTAGGGTTTGAGCTCTCTACAAGCTGGCCTCGAAGTTCAGGAACTTAACTACTACTATATGATGCTGTACATGATGATGTCTGAACACAACACTATGGATAAATGATTGAAAAGTCAGCCTCCCATGGCTAGTATTCTTATAATGAATAGCAAACCAATCACTATCACGAATACTGTTCAGATCTGCTGTGATTATATATTCATATTAGTGAATCTGAAACTAAAACGACTGTGCAGGCCCTGCCCCAGGGTGTACTGAGACTGCCATTGAAACGGGGTGTGGTGGGGGCCTGTAATCCCAGTGCCTGGGAGGCTGAAAACAGGAAGATCCCTACAAGTCTGATCTGTACTGTAAGACCCTATAGACTTTGTACTAAATACAAAAAAAAAAAAAAAAAAAAAAAAAAAAAAAAAAAAAAAAAAAAAAAAAAAAAAAAGAAAAGAAAGAAAAGAAAAAGGAAGAAACTAAAATGAGAGTGGTTTTTCTTTTGTTGTTGTTGGAGGCTCTGTGGATACCAATCATGTCTTAGACGAATCAGTGCAGTTCAGCAAGCCCATGGTAAACTGAGGCACTGCAGAACATGGCTAATTACACAGCAGCTGCACATGAGCTGAAGAATATATGGATGGAGTAGACAGTACTTCAGAGCCCCATGGGTGCTAAGACTTTCTTTTCTACCATTGTGTAAATAAGAAAAATTTGATTCCAAACATGTCTAGGTTACTCTCAAAATGCGGTGCCAGGAGTCAGGCCTGGTGCCCTGCGCTCTTTAGAACAACAGTAGCAGCATTTGCATAGACGTAGAATCTCAAGGGTGACTGAACTCCTTCCAGTTGGCACACTTGGCCTAGAGAGTGCAGGAAGTGGCCTTGGGTCCTAACTGTAGAGTGCGCTTGACTACTGAAAAGAAGGCACTCGTTAGTAGCTCTCTCAGGATGGGATCTGGCACTGCTACATACAGAAAGGGTTAGCGCATCCTGGGCAGGAGATCGCTGGCACATGCTGCTTGGCTCAGCGCCAGCTCTGTCATGGGAGCTGTCCTGCAAGCTCACGTGACGGGCATCAGTGATTGATATTCTTTTCTTTATGTATTTAGTACAGGGTCTCAGTACACAGATGGGACTCGTAGTGATCCTCCTGTTTCCAGCCTCTCAAGTGCTGGGATCACAGGTGTGCATGCCCAGTCTTTGTCCAGGTCTCAGCTTTTCCCCGGGCCTGCATGGCAGGCTGTGATCAATATTCCAAATAGGTATCAATCACCTTGAAAGAGCCCAGATTAGTCGCCAACCCAATCCAACAGGAAGAGACCTTGTCCCATATTATGCCTGCTTTCTATGTGACTTGCTTCCTCATTTGGTACTGTATTTAATCAATTTTACCTGAGCAGTGGTGCTTGTAAACTCATCAGCTGACCATAGTTTTGTCCCAACTCATGCTCACCTAAGAGATTTCCCATGGTTTCCACCTTAGACTCACCTGCCCACATAGTTTTATTCTATAAAAGTCCCTGGAAGAGATAGCTTCCCGCAGAACAACAGGCTCAGGATCCCCCTCCTGTCCCTCTCTAGGATGGGAGCCATCTTCCCCCAATCAATATATTGTACTCTTAACCTCCGTTTGTTCCTTAAATTCATTCTTTGGTTTTAGAGAACATGAACTGGTCCCAGGTGCCTTTCAGGTCGGGAGCTTCATTTTTCCCTATTATCACCTTCACACACTGGCTTGGGCTCTGAAATTCAGAAGTGAGCCATTCCGGAAGGGTGCCCTGCAGGGCATAACCCTCTTCTCAGGTCTTCTTAGGGTCCCTTACTGTAGTACATGCTCAAGAAACGCTCAGTCGCTCTGTGTGTGAACTTGCCTGGTTTTCTCCTTTGGGGGAAGGGTAGCCTTTACCGGTCTCACTTTTCTGCTGAGAGCAACTGTGAATCGAAATGAGCAACCCGGGTTAGTTCTCCTTCACCTCATTTTAGAGGTGCTAATAAAGTGACAAAGTGGAGAAGCCTGGGTCCTGCAGGGGCAGCTCCGCAGGGGTGGTGCCTGCCCGTGCACCGCTTTGGGTGGGGTAAAACAGAAAGTTTTTTTTTTTTTTTTTTTTTGTGAGCATTTATCCAAGCATTATCATTTAGGTCCTCCCTAACAACTCTCAGAAAGCTTGCACTTTGAAACTCCTATCCGCCGCTGGTCCTGGAGGCCAGGACGCTGCCAAAGCTCAGTTCTGGGGACCCGAGTCCCGCCCCTCGCCGCACCCCCAGGCGGGGTGTGCAGCCTGGGAAGCAGGATGCGACAGCAACACGGCTTCCAGGCACCGCGGCTGTCTAGCTTCCGCGACCACCCCTTGGCTCCGGAGGGCGCATCGGGCTCCCTGGCCCTGAGGACACTCACCCCGATACTCACGGACCCTCTCTGGGGTCAGCGTCTTCGACAGGAGGTCTGCGCAGCCCCGAGGGGGCCACAGCAGCAACAACAGCGAAAGCAGCAGTAGGAGCATCGCTAGCCCCTGGGCTCACGAGGCACGGGTGCAATGTCTGCTGGACCAGAACTCCCCGGAAACCCCGGGGCCTGCTCCTGGGGAGTCGAGACCGCAGCCCTGCCTTCGCCGAGGACTCACGCCAGACCCGTGGTCATCACGGCAGGCACGCACGCGCTTAGTACTCTGGGCAGAGAGACAAGGAGTCGGTAGTGTTTTCCCCGCCCTACCCACCCGGCCTGGAGGTAAAAGGAGGAGGTAAAAGGGAGTGAACCATCTACACTTCCCAGAAATTCCTGCCTTTAGGGTGGAGAGAGGGGAGGGGTGAGAACCGCCGACTGGAGCATTGTTCTGTGCGCGAATCTCCATCCTTCCTGCTGTCTCTGGAAGGAGGTCACCGAGGACCTAGGGGTGAACTAACTAGGAACTTCTGGGACAGGAAGTCTGACATCTGGATTTGCAAATCCCCTGTTTCTGGTAAACACTGCGGGTCTGGCAGCAGACAGTTGAGAGTCAAAGAAGCTGCTCTGGGAGCCCAAGCACTTTGGGAGGCTCTGGACTCGCCCTGGCCTGCGTCCTCCTGCAGCGCAGTAACCTAGACATTCTTCCAGTTGAACTCCTTCCATTTTAAAATAGCCTCCAGTTCCCATCTTCTTCGATTTCCCATATCCAGCAAAACCCACCTCACAGCTGAGAAGCCCTGCACAAAAGTGAGAAATGATTTAATCCAGGTTATGCCTTAATCCCACAAAAGCTACTCCCCAAATGACTAGTAAGTAGGCAAACCCTGACAAGACAGTAGTTCCAATTGCAGTCTTTCAGATAACCAGCAGAATTATTGGAAGTATTTAATACTTGTGGGAACAGGCTTTAATCCTTTCCTGAACAGGACTTTGACATCAGCCATTAAAACATAACAGGAGGGAAAAAACAAAGGGAGAACAAGAAAGAAAGAGAGAGAGACAGAGAGAGAAAGAAAGAAGAAAGGAAAGTGGGACCTTGAGTGACAGAGCTACTTGTCTGTCAGTATAAATCAGTGTTTTCAAGTAGCTCAGTTCCAGCCCCATAGCCCAGCCACAGAGGAGATTCTAGCAGGAAGCAAGCCTGAAAGCCTGAGTGAAATGGGAGGGAGGGAGGGAGGAGGGAGATGGGGAGGGCAAGCTGAGCCTGCTGCAGCCCTGCAGGAACCTCAGAGGCCCTGGGTTTGTCTGTCTCAGAGCAAAATGGAAAGCATTTGTCCATGAACTCTTGATCCCTGTTGGTTAAAGTGTGGGCTTGTAACTTCCTGGGCGCACTTCTGTGACATCCACAGCTTGAGGAAGGAAGCAGGTGAGCGGGCCTATGCAAGGTTTAGGTTCAGTCAGGTCGCCCTGGGGTGTTTGAAGGCAGAAGTCAGAGATTAGAGGGGAAAGTGCTTGTGTGAGAGAGAACTGCCAGACCCTGCCCCCAATGCTCCTTCCACCATCTGTCTCAGGGATCCTTCTGCTTTCCTTTGTGTTCCCCAATATCCTACTGTCCCTGTAATTAGCTGTCTCCTTACCAGTGGTTTTCTTAGAACTACCTACTAATCATGTAATATCCCCACTCTCCCTGTACTCAAACCCAATGGCTCCTGTCATTCAATCCAAGATCTCAGGGTCATCAATAATACAGTTACTCCTACTCACTCAGTGGTACCAAACCCCCACACCATGCTCTCCATATCTCTCCTTCCAGTACACACTTTACTATCCTAGACCTCGAAAATGCCTTCTTCACCATTCCCTTACACCAGATTGTCAGGACTTCTTTGCTTTCACATGGACTGATCCAGATCCTCTTAGGTCTCAACAGTTTACATGGACAGTCCTGCCTGAAGGGTTCAGAGGTAGTCCCCAATTCTTTAGCCAAGCTCTTGATGATCTTAAGACTACTCATTTAGTATATCGATGACTTCCTCCTCTGCTTCCCCTCTCATGCCTTAGCTGTACAACACACAGCTACTCTCCTCAGTTTCCTGTCAGAATGGCTTTAGGGTCTCTCCAGCAAAGCCCAGAGAGCTTCACCCAATGTCAAATGTATAGGGTTTACCCTCACCCCCACTACTTGCTCCATCACGGCTGATCACAAAGCTCTTATATGTGACCGTCAGGTGCCCACAACAAAAAGCAAGTTCAAAATTAATTTTTTTTTTTAAAAGAAGCAAGTTCTTTTCTTCCTTTGTTTAACTTCTTTCACCTCTAGGTTCTCAATTTTGCTTCTCTAGCACAGCTCCTCTATAAAGCATCAAAGTATTCCTTGTCAGAACCGCTAGACCCTACTGCCCCTACACATTCCTCCTTTCACAAACTACAACGGGCTCTTCTAAAAACCCCAGCCCTCACTCAACCTAACCCAATCCAGCCTTTTACCCTATAAGCTTCTTCTCAGGACCAAAATGCAGTGGGTGTTCTAGGACACAAAAAGGGACCATCCTTTCAGACAGTAGCAGACCTTTCTAAACAACTAGACAATACAGTTTTCAGATGAGTTCCATGTCTTCGAGCTCTTGCAGAAGCAGCTATAATAATTTAAGAGGTAAAAATGTTTACTCTAGGACGGTCTATCACAGTCCACTCATCCCATCACGTCAGTGAGCTTACACATAAGACACTTCCGGCCTTTATTACCCCTTCTCATATACAACAGATCTGCCTAATGTTCACAGAAGACCCTTCCATTACTATTTGAGTAGCCCTCTCAATCCCCCTACCTTACTCCCCACCTCTGATGAGGGTCCCCAACGTAGTTGTGTTGAGGTCCTACAGATGATCCTGCCTCTGTTTCCACACATAGACAGCACTCCCCTTTCCACAGCTTCTGATAAATGGTTTTTAGCTCAACAAACATAGGCACCCAAAAGAGGGCAGGATATACCACAGTAATTGGGTCAACTTATAATAAAAACAGGCCCATTACCACCTGGAACGTCTTCACAGAAGGCAGAGCTTAGAGCCCTTACACGCATCCTCACAACAGTCAAAGACAGAGCTATGAATACCTATACAGACTCTAAGTACACATTTAGTGTTCTCTACTCTCATGCTGCTATCTGGCAGGAAAGGGGATTTATCTGCACTCAGGAAACTCCCATCACCAAGGCACCTCTCATTCACAAACTTCTCGAGGTGGCACAGCTCAGCACACACGTGGCAGTCATTCACTGTGTTCCGTTAGGGTAATGCCCTTGCTGACATACAGGCTAAATTAGCTGCTCAACAGCCATATCCTTCTCACTCTCTTCCTATCATTTCAAAATCTATGCCCTTACCTCAGTATTCACCAGAACAACTATGGTTGCTCCACAATCCTGACTCTCATCAAAACACACAGGGATGGATTTTCCAAGGGCCCAAACTTCTTCCAAACCAACAAACTATAGCCATTATCACCGATCTACACATTTGCTCATGTGGGTACTCAGGCTCTGCATAAACTCTTACTCCCATCACCACATATCCTTCCTTAAAAACTATCATTTGCCAGGTTACTCAAAACTGTCAGTTCTGTGCTAAGATCTACCACCCCACTCTTTCCCAACCCACCAGCTTTGTGAACACTGGTAGATAGATTTTACACACATGCCTTGCTACAAGACACAGAGGTACCTTCTCACTTTCAGCTGCACTTTCTCATGGTGGATAGAGAGGCCTTTCCCACTACTCAAGAAACTGCAGATATATTTGCTAGAGTTCTCATGTAGGATATTATTCCCAGATTTGGGCTACTGCAGACTATTCAGTCAGATAATGGCCCAGAATTTATTTCCCAAATCACTCAACAGGTGGCTTTGAGCCTTAATATCACTTGGCACCTACATATACCATACCATCCATGTAGGAGGCCCCTCTTGGTTCTTATCTTGATCTAAGAAGTCTATATTTGTAATCCCTAAAATATATTATTGGAATTCCAACAAGTCAATTTCAATCTACCACTCTCAGTGTAACCCACTGCAAAAATGAAGACACTAAAGCCTATTTATAATTATGGGGAGTTAAGGGGCCCTAAGTTCAGCCACAAGGATTGGGTTTGTGAAAGAAAGAGGCTGACACAGGGCTGCATCCAGGTTTTATTGAGTCATGAAGGAGGAGTGGCTTGAGGACGAATGAGAATTGTGGGAAGTAGGTGAGTACTGTGAGCTAAGTGAGGTAGGAGGCCTGCATTTACTTCTGTCATAGGCAGAGAGAAGGATATGCAGAAAAAGTAAATTGTATTATACCACTGAGATAGTTTCTAATGTTTTGGTGTCTGGTGCTTCAGCTCTGATGTGTAATTTTTCAAGCTCCAGGAAGTCATAGCCTCTATCTCCAGGCTCTATCCCAGCCAACAGCATGGAGCACTAGCTCTTCATCCTGTCTCAACCTGGCTCGTGTTAAAGAGCAGCAGGTGTAGGTTATGAGGAAAAGAAGCATGCCATCTTCAAAGACTACCACTAGCTCCTCAGCTAAACTAATATGCATTGCTTAAGGCCAATTGAATGGATAAAGAGAAGTCCTGGCCAGCTCTGTACATATCAATGCAAGGAAATAGGGTTAGGCTCAGCCAAAATGGAGATGACTGCTCTTCTTTCAACGATAGCGGCTCAGGGTGTCCTCCACAATCCACAGTCCTCTGGTAAAGTAGAAAAGGTAAATGGACTCTTAAAATCTCATCTCACAAACTCAACTTAGTGCTGCACCAACCCTGGCCTCAGCTCCTTCCCTAGCCTCTAACTAGACTTAGAGCACTCTCCAGAGCCCCCATCTTCTTCGGGCCATTTGAGCTCATGTGTGGTAGACCTTTTCTGCCTCTCAGCTTCCCCAGTCCTGATAACCTCCCTCCCACTGCTGAGTATGTTCCTGTTCTATCCTTTCTCCATACCTGCTGTGACAACATGCAGACGCCTGCCTCCCACAACCGGTAGATACCACTCAATAGACACCATCTATATTTTCCCGAGACTTAACACCTTAAATCCTCTAAGCCTATGGGATTAGACCCTATGTGGACAGGCCTCCACCTGGTCATTCTTTCAACACCAACAGCAATAAAAGTCATTGGCCTGCCCTCCTGCTTCCACATTACTCAAGCCAAACACCATGGTGATTGAGCCGGTTTCCACTTGGGCCAGACCCACCATTCCCATCTTGGTTGGTATAAAGGGGCATCGACTCACTTAGACTACTTGCCCAGATGACTCCCGTCCACCAGACAACCCCACCACTTCTGAGTGGTCTTTCCAACTCCTGTTGCCTACGCACCTCTGCCTATCCAAGGACTAAAAAATCTCAGGGCAACTCACGTGTTGCTTCCCTATCTGGCTCCCGATCCCTTACTCTCTGCTATTCATCTCCTTCACCATTGGACTCTGGACTGTTTTCCCAGATGACTTTCAGGTGCCACAAAAATCTTGCTGCTGTTGCCCTCCAAGACCACTGAGCTCTAGAGGTCCTGACAGCTGAAAAAGGGGAGACCTGTGCCATGCTGGGTGAAGAGTGTTGTTACTTTGTAAATGAGTCTAGGACAGTCATGGACAAGGTAAAGCGCCTTCATAACTGACTCACACATAAGCACCAAGAGTTAAGGTATCCTAACCCCGCTCCCTCACCATAGTCCTGGTGGAGTGACACATTTGAACCTGGACTCCTTTCATGATGCCTCTTCTGGGCACTCTAATTACCATAATGATACTTTTACTCATAGCACCTTGCCTTCTTAAACTTTTGTCAAGGTTTATCCAATCCAGGATTCAGGCCTTTACCAAAGAGATTCGCATTCTGACTGACATGCCTGGGACCAGCTTCCACATGGGACTGACCTGTCACCATCACGAAACAGCCCTGTTCAGCAGGAAGTAGTCTAAGTGAGTCGATGCCCCTTTATAACAACCAAAGATGGGAATGGTGGGTCTGGCCCAAGTGGAAACCGGCTGAATCACATGGTGTCTCAACAAGGTGGTGATGAACCCAGATCAACGCCTTCTCCTTCTCCTTCTCTGCCTCCTTCTCCTCCTCCTCTTCCTCCTCCTTCTTCTTCTTTTTTCTTCTTCTTCCACTGAGCCACCACACTTCGCAAGGTCCTTCCCCCTTTGAAAAATTATAAATATAGCTGCCCTCCACTGTCTGCTCCTAGGATTCTCACGTTTCTTTTCCTGCAGTCATCCTGTGTCTGCAATAAAAGCTTCTTTTATCTTTCCGGTCCTGGTCCTTTCTCTTTGCTGTGCGGCCGCCACTGCGGCCGCCTCCACTGCCACCATTGCTGCTGGGTAGACCCTGACAGGAAACAGGTCTTATTTCATCTTCAGAGCAATTAGTATAATGAAGAGAGTTAAGACAGCTTTCCGGCCTACCAGCATATTTCTTATTTAACATTAGATGACTCAGAAAAGAGCCACTGGTTTTCATGTCTTTCTGAAGCATTGTAGCTTTGAGGTGGAAATGTTTGGTAGAAGCCTTTTAGCCTTTGAGAAGATGGTCATTATCCTCATCCTTGTCCTTTTTTTTTATGAGGCCCTGTTAGAAGATTTGAAAGACGCTGCGGTTTTGTTGCTTACCAATACATCGCCTAGGCTCTTTACCCTTTATCTCTGTCTGTATAAAATGAAGAGGACAATATTTGTTCACACATGCAGATTTTACTCAGCCTTAGAAGACAGACTACTATTTGTAATATCAGGTATAAAACTAGAGGACGTTATGCCTTGTGAAGTAGGCCACATACAAAAAGAAAAATACTGTGCAGTCTCACTTGTAGATGCAATTTTTTAAAATAAGATGAAAAAAGGAGAAAGGAGATATCAGGTAGAACTAGAGATAAGTAGGTACAAAAGTACAAATCTGAGGGCCAGAGAGACAGCTCAGCAGACTAAGCTCTTGCTTAGGCCAGCACAGGGATCAGAGTTTGATACCCAGCACCACGTGCTACACTGGCCCCACCCTTGGGCTCGCTGAGCCAGCCACTGAGTCTGTGGTGGTGCACACCTGGAAACCCAGCTCTGGGGAGGCTGAAAACAGGAGGATCATTATGAGTCTGAGCTGCGTAGTGAGACCCTGTTCCAAATACATTAAAATTTATTAAATAAGTAAGCAAAAGTACAAATTTGATTTGGGATAAGGTAAACAAATTTAAATCCAATGTACAGCATAAGGACTACAGTTAGAGTAGCATTTTATATTGGAAACTTACTATGAGGGTAGATGTTAGGTCCTCTCACTGCACTTATACATTGGAAGATGACAGATGTATTTGTTTGACTTTGATTGTAATAGCCATTTCACTATGTATATGTTTATCAAAATATTGTGTTCTACAATTAAGCAAATAGCATAAAATAAATTTAAAATTTCCCAAAGCATGCAGTTATACTGTATTAATTTCTAAAGGTTACTTTAACAAAGTGCCATGCACAGAGTGGCTTTATCAACAGGAATTCATTCTCAGTTTTGTATGCCAGCAGTTCAGAATCAAACCTGGCTCCTTCCTGTGGATTTGAGGGAGTTTCTGACCCATGCTTCTTCCAGCTTCTGAAGGCTACTCGAAGTCTTTTGCGTTACCTGGTTTGCAGGTGGGCTACTGTAATTGCTGCCTCTGTCATCACAAGGACTTCTTTCCTGTCTCTCACTCTGTCTTTATTTGGCCTTCTTATAAAAGCATTAGTCATTGAATTTAGGGCCTAATACTGTATGAACCCACCTAGCTAATTACATCTTCAAAGTTACATTCTGAGATTCCAGTAGAGATAGCCCTTGAACCTAAAATCCCTGGCCCTTTTAATTAATTCTTAAAAAATTTTGAACAGGATCTTGCTAAGTCATTAAATTGCCCAGGTTAGGCTTAAACTTGAGCTCCCCCTACCTACCTAAACCTCCTAGAGTTCTGGAGTTAAAGACAGTGGGCATATTCTGGGGAGAATCACTCTTTGAACCTTTGAACCAATACATCTACCATATGTTGTAGCCAGTGCCACTGACACCTGTATCCAAAAACAAAAAGCATACATCCATACAAGATTTGTACATGAATGTTTATAGCAGCTTGATTTTAATCATCTGTTTAAGTTTGCATGGATGTTCATAGCATCATTATTTGTTCTAGTTAAATTCTGGAAACAACCCAAGTACCCATTAAGAAGTGAATTAATAACTGGTGGTACAGTCATGTGTCCCTAAATAATGTGGATATTTTCTGAGAAACATGTCATTGGGACATTTGTCATTGTGCAAAATCATGGAATGTACTTAGATTAAAACAGCTATGACATCAATAGATGTTATCTTTTCTTTCTTTCTTTTTCTTTTTCTTTTTTTTTTGGTGGAACTAGGAATTGAACTCAGGCAAGCATTTATTCCACTGAGCCATCTCCCCAACCCCTAACATTATCTTTTCTATCACTGTTGTAAATATCTGTCATTGACTTCTATGTGGTATGTGACTTTACATCCATGCTTTGGAATGCTGCTCAGCAATAAAAAGAAATGAATGATTGATACATCCAACAACATGATAAGATATCAGTGTGACAATGCTAAATGAAAGAAGCTAGAAGAAAAGAGAGAAAAATGTTTATAATCTTATTAATATGAAATGCTGGAAAATGTTAACTGCCATGTGGTGCTAGGAAGCAGATTAATGGTGACCTGGGAATGGAGATGGGGGTGGGGTTATTAGGAAGAAAGACTTAGCTGAATTAAGGGAGTCTGCACAGTTGCCCCACACAGCAGGAGCACACATCAGGTGCTTGAGGACCTCTTTCTTGTAGCAGGGATAGAGTATTGCATGGGGCGGGGGTTGAGGAGACTGAGGCTGAGTGGGAAAGTTCATGCCAGGCCCAAAGTCTGTTAAGAACTTTATGCTAAAGCCAACATTAAGGGGCTTCACTGTAAGCAGATTTATGCCTTGCATTCTAGAAAGAAGGTTCGTGGGGCCAGGGAGAGGGCTCCATGGGATAAACGCTTCCGTGGCAGGTGCAAGGGCTTGAGTTCAATACCCAGTTCCACCAAAAAACAAAACAAAACAAAACAAAAACATTCTTGTGGAGGATAGATTGAAAGTGAGCTACTTCTTGGAATTAGGAGGCTGCTAATGAAGCTATATTGAGAGATGGCAGGTATTTGGTCTGGGAAGGGAACAGTGGAAGGAGGAGAGGAGATGCGCATTTCGTGATATTTGAGAAAAAGGGTCATCAAATTAATGTTTGGCTAGGTGTAGTATTAGGAAGTAGAAGAGGAAGTTGTCAAGAATGACATCCTATTTCATCGTCCAACTAGTGGGTCTAACCTTTGGAAAATAGCTTGGGAGAGGAGGAGGAATTTAGGTTTGGGATGCGCTGAAAGACATGAGACATCCAGGTAACTATTTCCAGGGACAGCTACAAAGGCAACTATCAAAGCTAAGATGAGGGTTATCTGTGGCTGACAGTTAAGTCCATGGGCATAGATGCGACTGCCCAGGGAGTATAGGTTGGGAGAGAAGAATCATAGGAACAAGGACATTTGAAAGACAACCAGAGAAGAAAACTGAGATGAGTTAGTGGTAAGTTAGACAGAGTGCAGTATTCTGAAGGTTGGAGGAAGACCGTTTGAAGGAGAGAGCCACTAAGGCCACAGAGATAGCTCAGAGACACAAGAACATGCCTGGCAAGTACAAGTACCCAAGTTTTATCCCCAGACCCACATGCTGTGTGGTCTTGGCTCTGGATGTGGGCATCCATTGAGTGCTCCAGAACCAGGTGTGGTGGCACATGCCTGTAGTCCCAGCACTTGGGTGGTTGAGCCAGGAGGATCTCTGCAAGTTCAAGACCAGCCTAGGAGCTACACAAGGGAGCGTAAGGCCAGCCCAAGCTGCATAGCAAAACTCTGTCTCAGAAACAAACAAACAAACAAGCACACAAAAAATCAGAAAGAACCATCAACAGTTTCATATGTTCTCAAGAGGCCAAATAATTGATACATTGGATTTCACGAGTAAGAGGTAAGTTATGACCTTGGGGGGAGAGTACAGTGCTGTTTTGTTTTGCTTTATTTTCACCTTTGTAGTAAACTAAACCCATGGCTTTTTAAAATTGATAATAAAAAAAAACATTGAACAGAATCTTGCTAAGTCACTAAATTGCTTAGGTAAGGCTTAAACTTGAGCTTCCCTCCCCAAGCCTTCTAGAGTTATGGAGGTAAAGGCATGAGTCACTTCACCCAATGCAAGAGTGATTTTAATGGTTGAGGGCAGAAGACACGTTGTTTGGGGGATGAAAGGGCTACACAGCCTGTGCGGGTTTGTGATAAGGGAGACTGTCCAGGAAGAGGTTGCTTGTGTGAGCTTTTAAGTCAGAAAAAGACAAGAGGCATAGAAAGCTGGGATTCCTGTTCTTGTGATCAATTGATTAATTGATTGATTGATTGATTGATAATGGGTTTGGATCCAGGGCTTCCTGAATGATAGCCACTTTACCACTGAGATATCCCTGTTCCCAGTCCTTGTAATGCTGTTTTTAGATAAGAGTCGAGCATATGGATGGGAAAGATCCAGTACAGAAAGAAGAGTCAAAGATACTTATGCTTGGAAAAGCCATACCGTAGGGCCCTTAATAAGCCAGTCTTTTCCAGAATAAAAGTAATAAGATTCGTTTTAGAAAGGAAGATGGTGCCTCCCAAAGAGCAAGAATGGAAGAAAGAATGATGTCAGATGGAGATAAGTCTGTAAGCTTCTCTAGGAAGTAGCAAGAAATAAAATACATGGGAGAGCTGAAGTTAGGAGAGGGAGAAGCTGGCTCCAGGACAGAACAGCAGAGACAGCTTCTGGGGAAAAGGAGCTGGAAGTAAGAGAGGCACTCAGATGTAGTCTCTGAGCCGTGAATTTGTCATGTGTGTTATTTTGGTTTGTTTCACCCCTCTCCAGCAGCACAGGGATAGGAAGGGAGGAGGGGGACAGGAGGCTTCCTCCAGACCAATGTCACCCAGTCAGAGCATCCTCACGAGACAGCTGAAAGTGTGGACAGGGAAAGGTGGCTGTGGA
>PVKA01035824.1:0-22318 GCA_004027165.1 Ctenomys sociabilis
AGAATTTGAGATTGGGAGCTATACATTATGCTGTATAATTTTGAGACAACTATAAGACAGATTATGTTATAAATGAGATAATTTGCTGGATGTTTGTTTATACATAACATTTTTACTTTAAGTTTAGATTTATAAAAAAGTCACAATAGCAATTCATAGAGTTTGTGCTTAACTTACAAAGTCTTCCTATTGTGAAATATACATTAAGATATAATTATAACCAAAATAACAGCTCAATAGCTATATATTTTGCTAACTATAGTCCATAGTTTACTTTATTTACTTTGATTTTTATTTATTTTTCTCTTTCATAATTATCTGTAAGATACCAAATTAAATTTCATCATTATATCTTCCTTTGCACCTTTTAACTATAACATGTCCTCTGACATCATTTTTGGTGACTTTGAGCATTCTAAAAAAGTCCAGTCAGGTATCATAAAATGTCTTTTAAATGATATTTTCCCGTTAGGCCAGAATCACAAGTGGGAGGGAGGAAGACAGAGGGGCTCAGGGCAGTTCTCACCTCATTGCGTCATGAAAGTGTGCTGTGCTATCCACGTGAGTGAGCTCCGTGGGTGCCAACCACCTGCAGCTGAGTGTTTCATTTCTTCACTCTGCTTTCGCAAACACCCACAACCTTGAACACCATATTCCCCAGAAGTCACTGCGCACATCCCTTATGGCACAGGGACTATCACCTATTGTTTTGGTGGGATGAATCGTTATAATTTCAATTTGTTTATTTGGTCACTCATTTTTGTCAGTGTCAACTTGAGGAATGTCACTATTTGAATCTCTCTTCCCTAGTTTCATGTGTTTGGAAGTTGACTGGAGTCGCTGGGGTGCTATATTCATTAGTAAATTCATTCAGTGATGATTTTAATGATTTAAGGTGATATTAGGAGGTAGGGCCTGGTTGAAATGCTAGGTCACTGCACCATGACGGGAAAATCATATTCTGGTTGGAAGCTCTTCCCTTCCTCTTCTCCCTTTTCTTGTTAACTACCAGCTGATTTCTTCCAACAGAACCTGCCACTGTGTAGTTTTTGTCTCTAAGCCAGCTAGCCATTGACTGAACCCAAGGAAATCAGTGAGTCCAGTCCCACCCTTCTGCTTTTAGTTGCTAGTGTTGGGTATTTTATCCTAGCAATGAAAATAATGACTAATAAAAGAATATTTGTATTTATTTGATACTTTTGGATCTAATCCATTATTGTATTATTTTGTTACTCATTTTTTTTTTTTTCACTTTTGCCCATTGGAGGCCTTTCCATTAGCTCTGTTGTCCCTTTGGCTTAATTACTACTTTCTTATTCTTTACTTTTTTTTTCTTAATAGTTTCTGGTATGTTGATACTCCTGTTAGTCCATCTCATACATTTACTATTCCAGTTTTAGAATCAGCTATTTCTTTAAGAGGCACTGATTTGTTTTACTAAAAATTGGTTACAAAAATAGGATCTGAATATTCATAGTGCTCACTTGCTAGATGTTGTTTCTAGATTTTTGAGCAACAGATTTTGGAGTTGTAATGTGTATGCCAATCTGTCTATATAAGGATGGCTATTTCATGTTCACCCATCTGTATATATGTTAGGCTAAGCTTGAGTACACAAGGGTCTCTGACCCATGGACATTACGAGGCTCGTGCTACCATCCCTTCTTGCTTCACTCTGTGCGATCACTCTAGCATTCATTCTAAAAGTGAGAAGCCTGCTTGTTATCTGTAGTCCCTTTGTTAATTCATACACTAGTTTAAAAAGAACTTTGCCAACTGTAGAATAATGTGTGTGTGCAATTCCTGTTGTTTTTATTTAAGGATTTTCCAAATTTTCCAAAATTTCTTGGAAATTTTCCAAATTTTCTTGGGTTAGCACCTCCTCACTCCAATAAGATTATAACATATTTTTTGCTGTGTTTACATTTCATCAAATGATTCCCAAATATCATAATTTATTTACTTTATACTTCTGTAAATTAAGGTGCCATTAAATTTTAGAGGCTTGAAGTAAATATCACGTGTGACTCACTGTGTTATTATGTGTAATAGTTACATATCACTATAGTATGCTTGTGGATACAAGGAATCAAACTTCAGGAGCTTGTACTTGGCAAGCAGGCACTGTGCTACTGAGTGTATGCTCAGGTCCTAAAAGTTCTTAGCACCGCACACACAGTCACACACACTGTAAAGCACCTAATTCACATACATAAATTACTTCCTGTGTTATTCCCTAATAACCACTTATTTATTTACACATACTTTAGAATTGTATAAAATGTCATAGAACTGAAAATGCACCTACATATGGAATTGACACTGGCTTTTGTCACCAGCATTCATTTAATATCACCTTGTGCCATTATATGGCTTGGATACCCATCACTGACTGATATGCAAAAGTCAATATTATGCCAGTGGGATTTTGCAGGAAGGCAAAAGCTTTCCTGAAAGATCATTAGGATGCAGGCCAGATATCTGGGTAAAGAAAGCAAAGAATTCAAATCTTCTTTTGCAATAGGTGGGTAGGAGAGGAATTCAATGGGAAAGGAAAGGGGAAAACTGAACCACATTTCCTTCTTTTCTCATTTCCCTTTTCACCCCCCGTGCCCAGCTATTGGAAGGAAGACTATTGAAGTACGTCTGGATGATTTTCTGGATTTTCGTGATTTCACCCTTTTTATTCCTACTCATGTGAGTTTGAATCTTTTCTTTTTCTTGATAAAATTGGCCAAGGATTTATCATTTAATCTTTCAAAGAACAGACTCTTTAATTCATTAATACTTTGTATTGTTTTCTTAGTTTCAGTTCCATTAGTTTTTGCTCAGATCTTCATAATTTTCTCCCTCATATGAGCTCTGGACTTATTTTGTCCAAACCTCTGAAGGTTTGAGCTTTGGCATTAGGGTTTTCATTTGAGCTCACTTTGCCTTCCTGATGTAAGAGTTCACCACTCTAAATTCCCTCATAATAAATTCCTAAGCAGTACAGTTTATCTGTTAAAAATGCCTAATGTGCTTTTTAATTTCACTGGGCCTATTGATATTTGAGGAGGGTGCTATACAATTTCTATGTATTTGTATAGCTTTGTAGTTTCTTTTGATGTCTAATTTCTTTTCACTATGATCTGATAATATGCATGGAGCAGTCTCAATTCTTTTGCTCTTACCTAAGGTTATTCTATAGGATAGTGTGAATCTGTTTCAGAGAACATGTCATATGCAGCGGAGAATGTGTATTTTGGTTGGTGGGGCATAACTTTGTAGACATATACCAAGTGTATTTGTCCATAGATTTGGTCTAATTCTGATATTTCTGCTGAATTTTTGTGCACATAATTTGTGGTTCTGTGAAAGTTCAGTGTCAAGGTCCCTCATTATAATTATATGAGTGTTTATGTGTTGTTTTTCTATTTCTGTTAATAATTGCTCTGTATAGTTAAATGTGCTAGTCTTTGGCACATATATATTTAGAATTAGTATCTTTTCTTCTTGGAGTTTTTCCTTAATGAGTGACCTTCTTTGTCTCTTTTGGTCAGCTTTGGCTTAAATTCACTTTGTCTGCAAATAGAACAGTTGCTGTTGCTTTGCCTGCCTCATGAACTGTTATGTTCCATCCTTCAGTTTTCAGTTCATGACATTTTTTTTTACTTAAATGTGTCTTTTGTATGCAGCATAATGCCAGATTTTATTTGTTGATCGATTTTGCTGATATATTTCTTGAGATTGGTGAACTGAGGACATTTTCATTGATGATTATAAGTGATACATATTGGCTTGTGTGTATCATATTGAGGATATGTAGATCTTATTCTACATATTTTCACTTCTCTTTCGCCTCTCCTTTCACCCTCTGTATTCTGGATCCGTTTCCCTTTTCAGAAGTTCTATTCCTTTGTTTCTTTCTATCCATACTTCATTCTGTTCTTGATTTTGTATTTTGTCTAACTTAAATGAAGAATATTATATGTATTTACGCTTGTGTGTCTGATTTATTTCACTCAGTATCTTATTTTCCAGGTGCATCCATTGTCCGACAAATGTCTAGGATTTGTCCTTCTTTATGCTGAGTAATATTCCATTATGTAAAGATACCACATTCTCTTTATTCAGTTATTTGTTGGTCGATATCTGGCTGCTGTTAGGATTGGGCCATTATGACTGTGTTGCCTTAAACATTGGGATGCATTTATCACTAGAGCATACTGTCCTTAGCTCTTTCGAGAAAATACCTTAAAGGCATACAGATGAGTCATTGAGAATTTCTAATTTTACTTCTCCAGGAACTTTTAGTTCTAATTCTCAGTTCTTGTAGAATCTCCATATTGATTTCCTTGATGGTTGCACAGAGGTCCATTCTCAGCAGTAACAATAAAGGATTTCTTTCTCCACCACAGTCACCTGGCCATTTGTTATTTAATGGTTTTCTGATTATTTCCTTTCTGTCTAGTGGAAGATGGACTCTCAGCATTGTTTTCATGTGCATTGCTTTAATGACCAGCAGTATTGAACATTGTTTTATATATTTGTTGTCCATTTATACTTCTTTATTTTATTTTATTTTTTGGTGGAACCGGGGATTGAACTCAGGCCCTTGAGCTTGCCAGGCAAGCATTCTACTGAGATATCTCCCCAATCTCCCTTGTACTTCTTTCTATGAAACTTTTACATTTGATCTCTTGGTACTAGGGATTAAACTCAGGACCTTCTGCTTGCCAGACAGAAATTTATGCTCCTGGGCTATCTCCCCAGCTCCACTTGCATGTTTTTTGATTGAGTGCTGTATTTTTGGTAGTCTATTTGAGTTCTTTAAATATTATGTATGTTAGTCCTCTCTGAGTAATGTGTTATATTTAATTGTATTTAATGTTTTATGCTTTCTCTGACCATCCCCCTATCATGAATATTTTTTTATTAGCAATTGTGAGAAAAACAGTAAAAAATTATGTATGTTATGTATGGTTTTTGTGTATATATGTGTATTGAAGTCTGTATGTTCTAATCACTACTGTGGATGCTGGTCAAAATACCCAGCACACTGGTAAAAGGAAGGAGAAAATTTTGTGTCTAATACTCCAGTCCCCAGATGGTTATCTCCAAATCAGGATGGCATGGTAGCTGGGCTTGGTGGATGACAGCTGATAAAGGTAGAGCAGTACTAAATGAAGGCCTGAAGGAGGATCTAGGGAGAGACAAAAGCCCTATTTGGCCATGCCCTAAGGGTTCTTCTCTTCTGATCAGAACTGAGATCCTAGAAACAAGTCAGGTGCCAGCCCACATAGTCTGAGCATCTTGCAAGAGCCTTTCTGAGGAGTGCAAAAGGCTCTCAGGAGACATACAGACATGTTTTGGGGTTTTCTCGATCTTGGTCCTATTGTACAAGGAAAAGAGATTCTTTTTCAGGGCACATTTAAAAACTTTAATTTTTTATATGTGTGTGGAGTAATGGGTTCACATTCTTGAGCTCTGTATTTTCCTTTATCAGTTCATCTCCACAGTCAAAAGACCTCAGAATTCTCATGTATGCTTTGAGCTAATTATTTCCTTCACCAGTTTATCCAAAGATACTAAAACCAAAGCAGTCGGCATCATTACTTTTCCAACTCTTGCAGAAATATTTAAGATTCACACCCAGGTTCAGTGAATTCCTTACCTCGCACAGTGGCAAGTTAGAATAATCATGTAGATCTACAGTGTGAACTGTTTAGAGTTACCACGGCTATCAGTACCCCTTGGGGTATTAGTAGAATAGACCATAGCAATATTAGGTCTCAATGAATTAGACAAACACCTTCCAGAACCCTAAAATGATTAAAATTTTTGTTTTACAATTTCGCTTTTCTGGAGCCATGCCTGGTAACAATTTCATGTCACCAATTCTTACAGGAATTTTCAGGGCAGGGACAAAGTGCTTCAAAAGAATGCACATGCTGTTTGGTTCCCCTGCCTGCTAAAATCTTAAGCTGATTCCCATGAACTTGGCTAAGAATATTTCAGAAAGATTAATGATGGGTGCTGGTAGTGCTTGGGCTGGCCACTTCTCCCAGCCACACACAGGGTTCAGTCACCCTCTCCGAGGTCATCAGTGTCACAGAAAGTGTGTTCTTGGCTTTGATTTTGAGACTCCCTTCCTGTCACTGCCAGGTCGCAGTCAAGTGGCATGAAGGAGCAAGCCAGCACAGAGGGTGTGCACAAGGCAGCTACGGAGTTCCCCATGTTGCCCATGGCTGTAGTTTAACGTTCTGGCTGGTAGAGCAGCCAGAAACCTCGAGCCACCCAATCCTCATCCAGCTCCAACTTCACAGACTCTGGCTTGTATGGTCATGAAGTCTGACCTCTGTCCCAGGCAGCCATCCTGAAGAAGCTGACCCCTTCTGCCTGGGTTGTTGGCCACGTCTGCCCACAGCTCTGCTTCCCACACTAATTGCACAGAGTCATTCCAGTCTGATTTCCGCTTCCCACACTTGAGTTCTGGCTTCTTAAAACTGGCTGTTGTTGCTGGGCCACTTGCTGCCTCTAGAGCACAGAAGGAAACACAGGATATGCGTGTTATGCCTCAGCACACGCGCGTGCTCCTTTTAGAGCACAGAAGTGAGGGGCTCACTCATGAACCCCGGGGTCTGCGTGCTAAGCCTCAGCGTACCCACTTGTTGTTTGTGTTTGTGCAGCCTACGGGAGACCTTGCTTGTCTTGCTCCTAGTGGTGCATTACAGGCAGGCATGAAATGTAGTGTTTAAATAAAATGGAAACTTTAAATTGGGCATTGGTTTACCTTCCTGTAGCTTTAGTTTGTGCCATTTCTTGACCTTGCTAGTTCTTTTATTAAATCCCCAAAAGATTTAATTATCTGCATAAGAATTTTAAGTAGACACCAGTATGAACCCAAGAAACTGTCTTACACTTACTCTTGGTCATACTAAAACGATTCTTTCCTTGTGTATATGACCCACCAGGATGTGAAGTAAGTATAAGAAACTCTTTTTGTACACTGTACATCCTTAGCATTTTTACACCTATGCAATAGGAATGCACATTAGTTTCCTCTACACAGATGGTTTAAATAAAATATTAAGTCAATTTATAAAAAAAAAGAATTCACATGTTGTCAATCAAATTCACATTTATTTATTTATTTGTATTTTTTAGGGAAAGGTATAAGGGTCTATAGGGTGTTTAGCGTCTCATTATTAGATCAGACTCACAGTGATCCATTTGTTTACAGCCTCCCAAGGGCTGGTTTTGCAGGCGCACGCCACCATGCCCAGTCTCAATTGCCGACTCAGTGCGTCCTCAGGTGCGGGCTGATATGGCAGGTCTGGGCATGGCATCCCTGGCTCCTGCGCCTGCTTGCAGAGACTTTAATCCTCTGAGCTATTCGGCCGGCCCTTGTCAATCAAATTTACTTAGGGCCCAGGACTTCAGGAGAGTAGCTCATCCACAGAGACAGAGTCACAAGTCAACCGCGCAAAAGCTCTGCCCGCGCAAGGAGGGCACACCGTCAGCTGGAGGCCACCACTCGACTCTTCAAGCCTCCAGTGCGCAGACAGATGTCTTCCACGATTCTACATCTGACTCAAGCCAACAGACTAATGCAGCAACGTCCTGTGAGAGAACACACCCCGCAGTGGAAGCCCGAGGGTCTGCGCTCGCACATAGATGTGGTGGCTCTAGAAGCCAAGGAGGAGGGAAGGCCAGTGCTGGACACTGAAGGATGTGCAGCGAAAGCCTGGAGATGGTGCCTGGGCAGAGGTGAAGACCAGGAGGACTCCAAGGAGGGCTGCAGCCGCCAAGCTCCTTCAAAGAGAGCCAAGGGTTTGCTCAGGCAGGCCAGCTCACACATTCCTCCTATTCTCTTTTTTTTTTTTCTGCTGTTCCAACGACAATCCTCCTTAAAGCGGGCTTTCCACAATTGAACCATGTGGATTCATTTGGCTGGCCACTCCCACTCAGCTCAACAAGCTATCAATCAACCTCTTAAAAATTAAAATGCACTTAAAATTGATACTAGAATTTAAATTCATTCATATTTTCTCTTCCATTTTTTTCTAGTATATTTCATGAATTTCATGACCCATTTTGAGTTCTTTTTTGTGTGTGTACACAACTGTGAGCTCTATTTTTATCCTTCTTTTCTTTTATTCTGATGTACCAAGTTTTATTTGGATACAAAATAGAGTCCTAGCTATCTCCTTTCTTAGCTTACTTATCATTGATCCTTTAAAAATCAATGTTTGCTTCAGAATTTACAACCGTGTGCATTGATATAGTACTGTTCTTTCTCATATGTAATCCAATTAACTTATGACAGAATAATCCCTTTTTCTTTCGTTCATGCTCTGTGATAAATAAATAACTATGAATTTGATTGACAGCATTGCTGTCATTCAATTGACTTATACATGTACTATGATTACTAAATCACTGTTATTATTAAATCTGATACTGTTATTGCTTCAACTAGTTATATTTACATCAATTTGAATTAATAAAAACTGAACATGTTATTTTACCTTTGTTTATGGCTTCTGTTAGACTTCTTTTTTTGTGGAACTGGGGATCGAACTCAGGCCCTCGCGCTTACCAGGGAAGCACTTATTCCACTGAGCCATCTCCCCGGCCCCACTGTCAGAATTCTTTAAGCAGATTTCTACTTTTGAATTGCTTACCCATCTTTCTTCCTGAAAAGCTCATTTTAACTTCCTTCCTTATGCAAGGCAGTTACCAATCAGTCCTCTCCAGTTTTCATTGCTGTTGTTGAGAAAGTTTTTCTTTGCTTTTCATATTTAAACAAGAATTCTAGGATTTCAACATTTAGTGATTTTTAAACACCTTCCTTCTATCCTCTTCTTGTTTATGTAGTTTCTTATTGTGTTGGTCTACTCAAAACAAAATGAACCAAAACAAAATATCATAGAGTGGGAGATTTATTAAAACAAAATTATTCCTCATGGTCTGAAGGGTCAGGAAATCCAAGATTGTGTTGCCAGCCTATTGGAATATGGGATGGGCACTATGCCCAGAAAGCGGACTTTGTGCTGTGTTATCTGCCTGGTAGAGGAGTCAGCTCTCTGTGGTGTCTTTTAGAAAGGCATTAACTTTTTAATAGGACTCTGTCCTCATGACCTAAGCAATTCTAAAGGGGCCACTTCCAAAAGCCATAATTTCAGAAAGTAGCTTTTTAGCATGTAAACTTTTGGAAAGCTTCAGACATTCAGGGCTTAGCCCTTTCTTTGTTTCTCTGGAAAATATGTTTACCTGCCTTCTGTCTCCCTTCAAAATTCTCTCTCACTGATTTTAAGTTTAAATAAATCATTTGTACTGTGTTATATTTGGGAATGATCTTGCTCAGCATTCTGCAAACTTCTTAAAGCTGTAGTCTGTTGTCTGTATTACTTTTAGAAAATTCTGTCCTTCCTCCTTAAAATATTCCTGTCATACATGTTTTTTACCTCTCCTATGACTCTGGTTTTTTATCTTCTATAACTTTTTATATCATATTTAAGCTCCTAGATACTCTGTTCTGCTTGCTACTTTCCTATTCCTTTGCCTTGTATTTTGGGAAGTTATGTTTAGCTTCTCATTCTCAGTTTCCTTCCTTCACTGTGTTGAGTCCAGTGGTGAATCCATCAGAGAGATTCTTTTAGTTACTTTTTTTTTCTAGCTTTATTAATTACCTTTCTCTCATTCTGAGACAAAATGCCCAACATTCAAAGTTAAAGGAGGAAAGATTTATTCAACTCACCATGTATGGTGGTTTCAGTCCATAATCATTTGGCTCCAAGGCAAGATGGCTTGGCAAAGGGGCACCCCTTCATTGAAGGAGAAGGGAGAAAAAGCAATGAGATGGACAAGAGGAACAAGCCTCCCTTTTACTGTGTGCAGGTTACCTCCCTGGGGCTGGATTGCACTCACAGCCCAATCCTAGCACCAGACAATGAGCCAATCAGAAATTTAGCACCCTCTGAGAAGCCCACACTCCCATGATCACATGAAGCTTTGGGGGACTTCGAGGCCCAAACAATGATTCTAGCTCTTCATTTAGTTTTTTAAATTATATTTTCATCTTTCTGGTCTGGTATGTTGCCTACTTTTCCTTTAGATCCCCTACCTTTTACTATAACTACTTTGAAATTTGATGTTTAGTAGTATTGTGTTCTGAATATAATTTTATAAGAGCTCTGCATCTTCAATTAGTTTTTTCTTGGGTTTTGGTTGGTTGTCTTGTACGTGAACTATGCGTGTGTAGGTAATGGTCCTTGATGTAAGTAGATCCTTTGTTGAAAGATTTATGCTATTCTTCGTTGGAGTTAATAATAAAATCCTCTTGATTAGAAAAATGAAACTCCCAACCTGAAGATAACTGGGCCTAGTTAATATTCTCTAAAATTGAAGAATGAATTTTAGGAGCAGTGGAGGATACGAGCACAATATAATTAATGGGGAAAGAAAACTTCTGTCCAAGAAAGACAGAATGAGACCCAACCAGCTTCCCTAGGAATTTGCCTTTTCTAGGGATTTTTATAGAGCAGTATCTGAGGTGAGGTGGCTTTCAGGTAGAAAACACAGGAATGCACTAGGTGAGCATGAGGTGGGGCAAAACTATGGTCAACCAGTACAATTACAAGTACAATTGCTCAAGTAAAATTGTTTAGATCCAGGATGGAATGGGGAAGTGAGACATGCAGCAAACAGGAATGGTTATCAATTCAGGATGCTTATCGTTAGGGAGGTAAGCATTTGTTTGATCTTTTGTCCAGAGGTCTGGCCCACAGCAGGATTGCCTGTCTCTCCCACAGTTGCAAGGTATGTTGTCTTCCCTGCTGGCTCCTTTGAAGGCTTAGCCCTGTCCAGCTGTCTATAGTATCTCTATCTATATTAGCTGCCTATAATACTCTGATATGCTTGTTTTATTATTGACTTCTTTGAGGGGGTGGTATACTTCTGTGGGGGCTGTTACTCAGAAAGTGTGTAAATTTGGCAGCTCCAACAGCTTAAATTCGTTGAAGCTGAGTTTGACATTGGTAGATTTTAGAAGAGGAATATATAGATGTGATTTTTACTAGTATTCCTTTCTATTTGACTGATTCTCCTGCCCCCTCTTTTCTCTGCAATTTACTTTTTTCTTAAGGTACAACAACCTCAGTATATTTCCTTAGGATTTTGTGCTCTATTCTCTGTGGTTTTGCTTTTGTTGTAATCCTTTGGGAGAGATATGTGAGGTGAAGGATGGCAAAGCTGGGTGCAATCCTGTGAGCACCCAGATTTGATAAGTTTTCCAGGGAGAATTGACCTCACTATCATATAGGATTTGTTCCTAGGCTCTCTTTGGATAGCCAAACCCACAGACTCACAGAACGCTTATGTAAATGAATCAGTATTTGCCTGTGTACACTCCATGTAAAATAAATTAGAATACCTACTGTAGTGCCATATTACATGAATAAGTGGTACACTGTCATACTTAGGCAATTATAATAATGGAAAAAACGTATATAGTAAACACAAAAGCAAGTTTTATTTTTCAGATATTTTTTAATCCTCTGTTAAGAAAAAAGACTGCATAAGCAAATTTTCTCTGTGCAAGTGGACTTCACTTTAGAGAAGTTTCTGAGACATTTTCACAATAACTCTTGGCCTTTCTCTGTTAGGGTAGGAAGAGATTTTTCTTAGCTATTCTCTGTGAGAGTTTCATAGGTTTTATTTTATTTTAATATTTATTTATTTATTTATTTTGGGGACTGGCTCAACTCTCCTAGGGGGCAAGGCATGTGACACCAGGGGATCCTACCTCAGTCCTGCTCTTTGTTTCAGTTTGCCTAAACAGACACATTAGATTGCTGAGCTATCTCCCCAGCACTCATAGGTTTTATTTTTTAAAAAATAAGAAATTAAATTGGCAGGCTCTAGTGTGTAGCCAAGACAATTCAAATGTTCACAGTCATTTAGTCCACAAAAATTCAACAAATTTACAGTGAAGTTAATTATCTTATGGTTTCCATTATCTTCTTATCTGCTTAAGCAGCTGGGTTGGGGATTCTCTCTATGGTGCCAGTTTGCTCTGGAATAAAAATTTTCTTAATTATCTAGGAAAGCAATGATTTTCAATTTTTCCATCTTTTGCCTATAGTAAATAGAAGTGGTCAATTTCTACAATCACTACATGCTAAAATTAAAGATCCATTATTCCAAATTTTTTGAGATATTTTGGCAGTTTTTTTCTTTTCAGTCTTTCTTTTGTTTTACTTTAAGTTATACACTAGGGAAAGTTAGACAGGTAATGAAATGAGAGAGGAAGAAGAGGAAGAGGAAGAAGAAAAAGAAGAGGAAGAAGAAGAGAAAGAAGAAAAAGAAGAGGAAGAAGGAGGAGGAGGAGGAGAAGGGGAAGAAGACCAACAATGTCTAAGTCTTGGCTGGCTGCATATAGAAAAATCATTAAAGAACTGGTTAAATATTTTTAAGAATTGTTGTGTTGATCCTTCTGCTTAGTATTTTATGCACATTATATCACTTATTTCCTTTACAAACTCAGGGAGTTTGCAATCTGACTTATACTTCATCTAAGAAAAGGTGGCACAATACATTCCACATGTTTTCTTAATGACACACTATTAACAAATAGTGCTAGGAGTTCAAATGTAGAATGCTTTGGTTCTGTAGCTGCCTTCTTACAACTCTTTATCCCAACAAGAAAAACTTCGAAAGATCCTTGGGAATTTCTCCATTATATCATTATTGTAAGAAGCACATCTTTAATTTGTACTTTTCAGTTATTTTGCATAGATTATTTTCCGGAGTGAAGGAGGATAGTCATTGCTACAAGTTTCATGAAATACATTTCAGAAGAGCTTGATTTGGGCAGACAGTAAGGCTTCCTCTTTCCTATACTTTATTTATTTATTTGCAATTTTTAGGGAAGGGTCTACAGGGTGTTCAGAATCTCATTACTTGATCCAACTTGCAATGATGCGCCTGTTTACAACATCCCAAGAGCTGGGATTACAGGGTCGTGCCACCATACACAGTCTCAACTACCATCTCAGAGCACCCAAGGGGTGAGGCCCACATGGCAGGCCTGGGGATGAAACCCCGGCCCCTGCACCTGCTTGTAGGTGCTTCAATCTGCTGAGCCATTTGGCTGGACCTGTCTTTTCTACACATGTAGTACATATAATGCAGGAAAATAAAAATTAGATCATATGTTAAAATGCGCACAATGATGAGGATGGCAATCGGTTGGAATACAAGTTAATTATTTTAAAATAAATACAAATATGGCAAAGAATTTAAATGTTACTATGACAATAACTTTTAAATGACAGATAATTTTTAGCAGATAATTTTCTTGGTTTAGGGTCTCAATTTGTAACTTGTTTACAATTGTGACTGCAGATTTCATTAGATTGTAAGATACATTAATAACAATAAACATTTTATACAATTAGTCATGACATTGGTTCGTGTTAGCCACAGTTATATAGAGTTATCTGGCTTGAAAACAGGAAGATCACTGTGAGTCCAATGTGTGGAGTGAGACCCTGTACCAAATACAAAATGTGTATAGATATATTTGTTTCTTATAAATCATTAAACTTTCTGAAGATAAATATTTAAATTAGAGAAACATTGGTATTTAGGAAACATGGGGGATTAAATGGTGTGATTCCGCTTATAATCCTGCAGTTATGAATCTACAGAGCAGTGCTTAAATCCACTCCTTACTGTAGAGGACTGTAACGTAAAGTAGGTAGCCAAGTTAAAAATAAAAGTGGAAATGATGGTTTTCTTTATAATATCAGTTTTTAGGTATTACATTTTACATTGAGTCACTGCAATTTTGTTTTTATTCTGGGATGCTTTTTTATGCATTCTTTGGCCAAAATATTATTTAAATTTCTGACAAATTGCTACATGCAAAAATATATTTTCAACGTCTTTCTATATAAAATGGTGGAGGTCTTTAAGAGATTAAAACTGAAATCTGCAGTTGTATTAAAATATGTTAGAATAAAATGATATGTTTATTATTCCTTGGTTGACCATTAATAATAAGAATCCAAGATTGATTATAATACTATCCTTATTTCTAGCAAGTTGCAAGAAAAATTGAGACATAAAAATGGACAAGTTTTCAAGATTTATATTGATAAATTGTACAGATAAAATATGTGTTTGAGGACCATGATATCTGCAGTAATAACTCAATTTAGCACCTCTTGTGTTTGACTAATTATATTGTTAAATCTAAAACAAGGTCAAGAAATGTGTCACAGAATCCTGAGAATTCCTTATAAGATTACTGCTTTTCTTTCCAATTGTAACCTAGTAAAATTAATATTTTTATAAGTGGAACATTTTACTTTTGAGGACCATAATATGCTTTCAAGTGTTCTAATTTTATTTACATTTGCATTTATTCTAGGCTGTATTTCTTTTATATTATGGACAAAAATATTAAGAACAGAGGCAATTTGTATGTGCAAATAATGCACTGTACAAAACAAAAAGATTTTGCAGTGATTAAATTTTATGGTAGAAATGAAGCTTAATGAGTTTATAAAGAGTTACAAAGCATAGCTTCAGAGTGGAGGGTCTCTGCCCTTGGAGGGATTCATATCTGTGTTAAAAACAACATTTGTTATCAATAAAACATCATTCATCATGTTATCTTCAGCGTTGTAATTTGAGGTTCTACTACTTGGCTTAGTCATTTGTCAAAAGATTAGTTTTAAAATTGTAAAAGAATGACTATCATAAGGAATTTGTAACTAATTTTATGTTGCAATTTAAAATATTTCCTCTGGAGTTAGGGCATGGTGGTGCCCACCTATAATCCCAGTGCCAGGAGGCTTGAAAACAGGAGGATCACTGTGAGTCCGAGGTGTGGAGTGAGACCCAAATACAAAATGTGTATAGATATTGTTTTTCTTATAAAATCATTAAACTCTCTGAAGGATAAATATTTAAATTAGAGAAATATTGGTATTTAGGAAACATGGGGGATTAAATGGTGTGAATCTGCTCATAATCCTGCAGTTATGCATCTACAGAGCAGTGATTAAATGCACAGCAGTTTCTAGCACATATATTTTGTAGTACTTCAAAGAGTTTGCATTTGTTGTTCATTGAAAGCAAGCACAAAAGCCTTCTGGCAAATAACTTGGTAATTAAGTCCTTCTGTTTACTTTCACCTTCAAACTAAAAAGCAAAAGGAAATCAAAGCTGTCACTCTTAAATTAATCTGTTCTTTAGAAGAGTGTTGAAATATATATACATATATATATATAATATTGAAATATATATGTTGAAATATATGTATATATATGTATATATATTTGCTTTATTTTGAAGTGTCTAGCACATGATGAAAGTTTCAGGTTCATATATGGACTTCACTGTGAAACAGACAGACAAAGCTATTGATAACAACTGGATTAGCTGGTTTGTGCTGGTATATGCTGGTAATTTCAGTACTCTGGCAACAGAGGCAGTGGGATCAAAAAACCAAGCCTTCATGGGGTAACACAATACACACACACACACCACTAGATCTATATCATCAAAAATAAATTTTTAGATGATTTATGTATTTAATTTGATCTTTCCTGAGGATAATTGGACTGGTAGAATCTAACTTATTTCCAAGTTCCAAGAAGTACATTAACCTTTTCATTTTATTTATTTATTTTCTGGAGGAACTGGAGATTGAACTCAGGCCCTTGCGCGTGCCAGGGAAGTGCTTCTTCCACTGAGCCACCTCCCCAGTCCCTAACTTCACTCATTTATGTGTCTCCGTACTTAAATATTTGTTTATTTGTTCATTATAATTACATTCACCTTGAAGAATCAGTGCATGTATGCATCGTATCTTGAAGACCATTATGATTTCTAGGAATTCTAGAAGTTGTACTTGGATTCAAAATCAATTAACTCGCCAGGGAGATGGCTCAGTGGAATAAGCACTTCCCTGGCAAGTGCAAGAGCCAAATCTCAATCCCTGGTTCCACCAAAAAACAAAAATCAATTAACTCTTTCCTATCTTCCATGATTTATGAATGGGCCACAAATAGCATCTGCTTGGTATTGTCTTTTTATTGTTTCTTAAGCCTGTAGTTCTCAACTTTGATTCCATGTTAGAGTCATCATCAAAGTTTTAAAAATTCCCCATACTCAGAATGAATCACAAAACAAATTCACAACTCAAATTGAGAAACATTCATCAATTGCTTCTAAATCTCTCAGAAAGATCTTGGCGTACTTCAATTAGAGAATCGTAGCCCTCAGCCATGTTTCCATAAAGTGGAAGACCATTTCACTTCTTAAAGATCTGAGACAGCCCTATTTAGACTTTCACACCCTTTCTGAAGCCAGAATGACGGCCTTGTTTTCTTCATCAGCAACTTTCTTTGCATCACTCAGAGGGAGTTGTGCGTTTCCTGGAAGACCAAACTCCCTGCCTGACTTCCTCTCTTACCCGTTACAGTGAATGACTTTATTAGTCCTTAATAAGTTACTCACTTGCAAATATCATTCAACTTTCTAGCTATACCAAGTTCTTTCACATTTAAGATAGCAATAATAATATTTTTTAAAAATTCAGTGACAGGGTTGTTCAAATATGTTTCCTCCATGGCTAAGTATGCTGATTAGAAGTCTTGGGGGTAGGGTCTGGTACAGAACGGTGGAAAAATATTACATAATTTTGCCTTCCATTGCGCTTCTGAGTTTTTGGATCTTCGGTTTCTACACTACACATTCTGTACAGAAACTATAACGTAAACAGATTAACTTTTTAGGTCCCAGGTTATTGAACACTGAAATATCTATTATCTCCTCACTAAAAACATTTTTAAGGAGGCTAATATCAATTTAGATGCTACAGAAGACACAGAAAGAGCTTTAAGGAGCTTCTTTTCACAGATTATAAGCAAAGGAGAAGTGCAGACTATACAAGGACTGGTGATAGACTGCTCTTAAGAAAGGTTGTGTTACATTGTGCTTCTCCAGCATAAATTATTTTCTTAAATGTCTTAAGAATGTAAGGTTGCTTCCAGGAAACCATCCCACCTGAATAAGTAGAAGATGACTTTTTCTCCTGTTTCACATGCGTTTATGTGAGCTAGTACATGTGACCATGCGTTCCCGAATTTGGGTGCTCCTTTTATCTAACTCCCTTCTTTCATCTTCCTTCCAATTTGTTCCTGATCTCTTGATCTATCACAATGGCAAATTCTGGCCCTCCTCTCGTTTACTCATTCAACAGTAAAATTTCCTCCAGCTTCATTTTAAGTGGTTTATTTTTTTTGCCTATGAAATGTACTAATATGGTTATAATTAGCATTTAAAGTAATTTTGGTTTTTTAATTAGACTTATTTTATTTTTCATGTTCCTGCCTTACAGAGTGACTTCTGTCAGCTGATAATCCAACATTTTCTTTTTGATATTTATTTTTTAAAGTATACAAAATGGTAACAGAAAACTGTTAGAAATTATACAAATTTTCACTAAACTGTAATATGAATTCAACATACTCAATTGCTGTAGTGCAAATATTGCATGATGGTATCCCCAGACCCGTTGTTTAGCTTAACAGATATAAATGTGTGAGATTGGCTCAAACAAAAAACAAATCAAACAAAACAACAACAAAAATGTCATAAGAAATTCAAAAGAAAAATAAGATTAATAATAAAAAAGCATTAACTACTTCTTTCAAAAGACTAGCAGAAAAAAAATTAGACCAGCAAAAGGGAAGTCCAATCTTTTCTGATGCCTGGATTTATCTGATTGGTTTTTTCTGTGGTAGCCCTTCGATTTTTCATCTGTCTTCTGCATCTACATTTCAAGGCTTCACATAAGCAAATTACAAGTAAATAACTAGGACCTGGCACTTGAACAGACTCCATATCTGGGTTGAGCTGACCACCTACTAATGGTGCTAACAGCCACTGACTTGGCGGATAAGGGCTCCTTCATTGTTATTATTTGTCCTTCTTTCTTGTGAGCAGAGTGCGGTATGCGTGGGTACCACACTGACACTTCTGGTGACACTATTTCTACTTGTGTTGCTAATCGTGAGAAGAGTCAACTTCATTAAGCCTTGCAGAGTAACAACCAATTTTCAATTCTAGCAACAATTCAGCAATGCTATTGTAAGTTATTTTCTAAAGTAGACATTTTACCCAGAAAACTGTCCTTATTTGTTTAATGCAAAGTAGTTAAAGAAAAGGAAAATGTCATGTAATTAGTTTAGTTATAATATTTTAAAAAAAGAAGATGATATATGAATGAATTTGAGTAGTGATTTTTTTCCAAATTTCTCCATTTTCAGTATCATTCTATAATCAAGCATATTAACGGATTTTTGGTATTTGAAATCATCATGCCATTATTATTTTAGATCAATACATTGCTATAATTTCATTAGCAATGGCCCTATAGAATGGCTGGCAATACTTGTGATATGATCTCAACAATTTTAAAATTTGTGTTGGCGCAGAAAAATTATAGCATATGTTCTGTCTGTCCTCTTTCTTTCTTTCTCTTTCTTTCTTTCTTTCTTTCTTTCTTTCTTTCTTTCTTTCTTTCTTTCTTTCTTTCTTTCTTTCTTTCTTCCTTCCTTCCTTCCTTCCTTCCTTCCTTCCTTCCTTCCTTCCTTCCTTCCCCTCTCTGTCTCTTTCTTTCTATCCTCTTCTGTGGCTGAGCATCACAGAGAGAAGGAGTACCAGAGTGCTGCACACTGCTTCAGGGCGTGTCCCCAGTGCCCTCACTCCATCCCACTGGTCCTGCACATGGAGGGTTCTGTCTGGCCTCCACAGTGTCCTCAGCAGGGATCGAGGCTTGCCTTGAGGAAACAGCCAACATTTAACTATAGATCATGCAAAAGTTACGTTTTTAAAGTTCCTTTTGTTCTCATAATATATTTCATTATTATTATTTTTTTGCTCAGACTTATGTTTTAAAGTCACATGATTCATTTTTTTCTTTGAATTGTTTTTATTATCATTGGAATCATCCTTTTCTTTTTAAGAGACAATAAAAGGAGGTTTTTTATTCAAAAGTATAACTGGAGGACCAGCCAAATAGCTTAGTGGATTAAAGTGCCTAAGAGCAGGTGCAGAGGCTGGGAATTTGAACCTTGGGTCAGCCTTGCTGGCCCCACCCATACTGAGATGATAATTAAGGCTGGGAGTGGTGGCATGTGCCTGTAATCCCATCTCTTGGAAGGCTGTAAATAGGTGGATCACTATGAGTCCAATCCAGTAGTGAGATCCTGAGCATCCTACAGACCCTTCCCTAAAAATACAAAAATAAAAACGTATAACTGGATAAGTAATTTGTTTACAGCCATTCTTATAAAATATTAAAAAAAATCACAACCACTTCTTCACAAACATCAGACACATAACTCATCTGTGATGATCCTAATTTTTGGTGGATAATGTACACATGATAAGGCAGAAATAGGCAAGCTCGCGCTGGTAGATTAACTATCAGATTCTCCGTCAAAACTCCATTAATGGCCTCCATTGCTTGATCATTTTCTGTTCCCGCTTCATCTTTTACCATCCTGTCAACTTCCTGAGTGACTCCCCTGTCAACTGTGTCTACCTGGCCAGCCACCAGGTCGGCCACCTGAGAGGCCTGACCAGCCAGACCTGCCACTTGGCCAGCCACTCCTCTGTCTGGAATTTGAAGGTGTGCTTCCATCAGAATATTCTTCAATTTGTGGTAACTAAGCTGGCACTGAGAGGATCCAGTCTGAATCACGCCACTCTGCTTGGAACCAATCTTTCTGACTCAGCTGTGGGAATATCAAAGCAAACACCATGCTTCCTTTCAGTAGGTGAATCCTGTTTACTTGGGGTCCTGTATACTGCTCAGCTTTCTGTTAGGTTCTTTCCAAGCACAGCTGACATCTTGTACTTCTTTTGGGCTTTCCAGGTTCATGGGCACAAACCCCTTATCAGAGAAAGCTTGTTGCACCAGAAATGTGGGCCAATTATGCAGCCAAGGCATCCTCTGCCCCTTTCTCATCTATCAGTTTCTGAGGTGGTGGTCTGAAATGACCAACAGCAGCATAAAAAACAAGCCAGAGACCTGATGGCATCCATGCTTTTAGATATAACTAAAGCCATTGCAGCAGGAACACCTACACGTTTAAAAGTAATTACTGCTTTTGTTCCACATATCTTAATTGACCTCTTTCTCTTGGTTGATAAAAACTTATGCAAATCCCTTTTTGGCCAGCTCTGTGTGTCCAGAGCTATGAATGGAGGACTCAGCGTCTCATGCAGGAGGACTCTGAATTATCACGTCAACCTCAGCAATGTCCAAACAATGGGCGGCCGCACTGGTGGCCAGCAGAACTTTAAATCTACCCTCGCTGTAGCCTTTCAGTGTTAATTTCTCTTTATGACTGTGTAACGTCCCCATGTAAGCACAGGTTGTTCTGTTTTATGTGTGGATTCATGGCTCTTTCAGTTATGTTCTGCTTGGTTTCTCAGAAGACAAGGGCCTTCCCTTCAGGCCCACTGGAGTCTTGCAGGACAACTGTTGGTCTCTGGGACCAGTGGCACTGGATGGTCAAATGTTCCATGGCAGTTGCAGCCTTTTGAGTCTTTTTTCCAACAAGATCAACCTGTTCATATATGGATTTTATATAATTTTTTACAACTTTGTATACCTGCTGTGGGCAAGTTGCAGAAAAAGTAAAGTCTGAGGATTGTCTTCAGAGTCAGTTTTGTAGGATTTGTGGATAATATCTTTGACTTGCTCAGCAAAACCTAATTCTAACATTTGATCCACTTCATCAGGAACAGCACAGCACAGTTTAGAAAGATCCAGGAGGCTTCTCTGCAGATGATCTGTGATAAGACAGAGGTCCCAGCCAAAATGTCAATAATATTTCAAATATGATTTATCTGGCTTTGATATGATGTTCCACCATAAAAACACACCATGCTGAGTTGTCTAGTTATACCTTTGAAGTCTTTGGCAACTTGGTTTGCCAATTCCCTTGCTGTAGCCAAAAGAGGTACCTTTGGTGAGCAGCTTTTTAAAATTGCTTCTTGATCTCTTTGGAGCCTTTCAATCAAGGGTATGACAAAAGAAAATGTCTTTCCTTTTCCTGTCCATGCTTGAGTAATTAAACCTCTTCCTTCCTATTTAGGACCGAAGGTCTTAACTTGAATAGGAAAGAGATATGTTACCCCTGGACCTTTCAGAAGCTTTATGAGCTCTTCAGAAATAGAGAAATTGGAAAAGGCTTTCTCTCTCTGTTCATGGGTTAGACTTTCTTCTACTTTATTAACACTTGATTTCTGAGAACTTTCTATGGATGACACTTGTTTAGATTTTTCTTCACATTCATTCAATATTTCCATTTTTCTTCTTGACTTGTGGGATGTGGAAAATTTGTCTGAAAGTCTGTTCAATCCTTCTTCAGTATCTCAATTTAGCTTCTCTTTGATTTTAGCTTTCCTGGGCTTGGGAGCGTCCAGGTCATCTGCAACACCATTTCCTCTTGATTCTGCTTTCTCATCTGAGTCATGACGGTGCCTTGACTTGCTTCCACCACTCTTCCACTGCTCCTTCCTCTTGTTCTCAGACTCTTCCGCAGGAACTTCCAGCCCATAACATCCCCGCAGAGGAGTTTCCTGGGCCTACCTGGCAGCTTCCCCCTGTCCTTGGGCACCGTGAGCACAATCACCAATGGGCAGCTGGAAGCATTCATTTCGGTTCTATTTTATATTGTAGGTTTGAAAATTCTTAAGTATTCTGCAAAGATGACTTTTCAGTAAATCAAAAGCAATACTGCTTGAGTTGGTGTTGTTACACAAAAGGTCCATGCTCCCATGAGCGGTATTCCTTGATTCAGACTTATAGTGTGATTTTTATTTTTTGCCATACTGGGTATCAAACCAGTGAAACTGCACTTTCCAGGCAGGTGCTTATGCTGCTGAGTTATATCCCTGGTCCAATTTTCTGATTTTTAAGTGAAGATTATGTTCCTAAGTAGGCAGATACTGTATTTTCCTCTGTTTCTTGAAAAAATATTTATATAAGTAAAATATATAATATATAGCATAATATATCTATATGTTATATATCTATAGCTATTTAATTTACTTTGCCTTTTAAAGACAACTACATATCTCAAATATGTAAATTATCAGAAGATATTTTTATTTTTTACACATATATTTCATGATTTATTTTTGCACCAATACTTTGTTTTTGGATATTTGAAGTATAATATTTGGTTATTAAAATAACATGATGACTATATATGCATTTATTATATGTGTGAGTTTT
>PVKA01035825.1:0-22314 GCA_004027165.1 Ctenomys sociabilis
CAGTGCACTGGGGAGTGCCACAAGGCCCTGACCACCTCTGTGTGCAGTTTCTCCTCCCCCGCACCACCTCGCTCTCCTCTCCTGGCTCTGGATTCAGACTCTCCCTGGGGACTGAAGCAGGAGGGCTCCGTAGGACAGTGTGGGAGGCAGGGGCACTCCCCAGGGCAGCTAGCAGAGGAGGGGCACAGCCAACAGGGACTTGGAGGGCAGGCACAGAGCCATGGCTTGGGGGCCCAGAGCACTCACCCCAGTCACTGGGCCTTTGGGAAGGGCCCTGGGACAGAGATGCCTCCTAAGGTTTAGGTGACTCCAGGTGCACCCTCGCCAATAGGAAGCACTAGTGTGGGGCAGCTCCACCACCCAAAAGTCCACTCAGGCTAAGTGCAAAGTGGATCCTGCCCCCCCTCCCCCCCGTGCAAAAACAAAAACGACACTGCCAACCCCTAGCTTCCTGCTCCTCCCAGCACAGCCTGGATTCTCCTGGCCCTGCTAGCCCTGTCCTCCATGGGAAGGGTTCCCAGGAGAGAACTCCATCATGGTCTTAGGCCCAGCCAGCTGCAGGTTCCCAAGCAGAGCCTGCCTCCCCCCAAGACACAGGAAGGCTTGGCTCCGAGCTTGGGTCCCCTACACTTCCCACACCCGCCCCACCCCAGGAGTGCAGGCAGCAACATCCTCCCTCCCACCCATTCTGTGTGGCTTTTGAGCCCAGCTCTATCTTCCAAGCCTGGCAAGGCTCCCCTCAGCCAGGAAACAGAGCAGCCCCCAGGTCCCAGAGGGCCTCAGTGTCTTGGTGTGCACTGCTGGGCAAAGGGCACAGAGGGGGCCGCAGAGCCCGCTGGCCTCTGCTTCTTCTGTCCTGTGTCCCACAATAACATTCTTCTCTGCCACCCTGGTGACATTACTGACACATGGTTTTGTAGACCAACAACACTGGGCTGCAACAAAGACTTCCTAGGCAATGTTTGCAGCCAACAGCCAAGAGGTCTTGGTTGGCAAAAGGGGACCCAGGATCTCCAGGGCTCTATGATTTGTTGGCTACTTCTTTCCCTTTTTAAATACCCACTTTTTGCCTAGGTTCTTGAATGCATTTTTAAAGTTTTTATTGAGGGTTCCCCCAGTTTATGCCCTTCTGGCCCCAGCCAAGCAGGCTCACCCATGCATATGGTTTACCCACTAAGACCTCTGATAGGGGCTGGGATACAGCTTAGTGCTTGTCTGGCATGCACGAAGCCTTGGGTTTGAGGCCCAGCACTGCAAAACAAGAAACAAAAAGGCAGAGAACAGTTGTGTGAAAGCAGTAAAGGAAAAGGACCATCCTGGAGGGGACACGGAGATCAGGTGTCCGCTGTCCAGTGAGCCCCTCATAGTCTCTGGCCCTGAAAGGACAGCTGATCTGCCCAACGTTAAGTGCCACTTCCAACACTTGGGTCTCCACCTTCTCCTAAAGGTAATGGAGGTGCCCTTCCCCGCCCCCAGACTCCAGGGCTAACAGGAGACACCCTTCATGTCCCCAGCCCAGGAGCCTGTGTGGCCACCCAGCAGAGTGGGCCCTGGAAGCCCCCCACACCTACCCACCGCAAACCCAGGGCCAGAAGCTGCCACCAGCCAGGCTGGGCACAGTACCTACTTTTATTCACACCTCTCACCACCCAAGGTGCAAGGAGATGAGGACAAACCAGGGCTTGGAGGGCCCCTAAGGGGCTGTGGAAGGACCCCAATAGGACAGGAGAACCTGGGCCCAGGGCTTCCTGAGAACACAGAAGGGCAGGGCTGGGGGAAAGGAGGGTGGCCCGGAAGTCCCATGAGGCTGGGCGCAGTGGCTTGCACTGGATGGAGGCCCCAGAGGAGGCAGCTGGTGGTCGGGGAGGGCCCTGTGCTGGGAATGAGGCCTGCTCCTGAGATGGGGTCACCAGCAGAAGGGAACGTATGCTGGTGGAGATGAAGCTGACCAGATTTGGGGGGGAAGAGAGAGGTCCTACAGCAGTCCTCCAGGAGCCGAACAAGGGTTTCTGCCTACAGGGGCAACTTCAAATCTCCTCCCACAATCCCTCCAAGAGCAGAGGGAGCCCAAGGCAGGGCAGCAAGGCCAGGCTCAGAGCTCAGGCTGCAGTGGCTAGCTGGGCCTTTGGCTCCCTGGGGCAGGCTTAGGCGAGGCCCTGGAGTGCATTTATCCCTCCCCAGGCTGGAGAAGGCAATGACAGAGCCACTCACTGGGCTACTCTAGCCTGCGTAGGGCCAGAGGCCCAGAGAAAGAAATGTTCTGTTCAGCCACACAGAAAGGCAGCACAGCCTTGTAACTGTTTCCAGGGTCTGGGCAGACGAAAGGACAGCAAGGATTCTGTCCCCCCAGGAACCTCTGTGAGGCCCCTGGAAGACATCGCGGTTGGGCCAGGCAGCCCAGGTGGTGGGAGTGGGGGCCTGGAAAGGCCCAGATCTTGATCTCAATGTGCTTCCCAGATTGAAATTCCAGCCCCTAAAGAGCCGAACCAAAGAGAAATTGGGCCAAGGTAGTCAAGTCTTTCAGCAATGTGCTCCACACACCCAAGCCAGTCCACCTGCACAGCCCAGTCTTGGTTCCTGCACACACGGGCATGCATGCACTGTGATGCCCATCGCGGCCAGCTCCCCACGTAAGGCATCGTGAGCCACTGCCAGGGCCTCAGTGCCCGCTGCTGACATGGAGCGTGTAGAAAGCCCAGGGCTCAGGGACGTAGATGACACCTGGGTACTTCTTCCTGAGTACGGGGTCGTTCCACAGCCAGGCAACCCAAAGTGCCACCAGTGAGAGGGTGAGGGCGAAGGAGTAGAAAAGGAAGAGGCCATTGCTGTCCAGGAAGAGGCGCCTGCGCTTCTGGTGCAGGACAAGAGCCAACATGGCGAAGAAGGTAAAGATGAAGAGGATGAAGATCTGACCCTCGGTGACCAGGTACCTGGGGAGGTGGTCAGGAGCTGAGAAGAGGCACGTGCTGCAACAATGCATGCCACCCTGGGGTCCTTCCCTGGCCCCACACCAAGCTGCCCTCCTAGGGAGAGGGGCTTGAGAGCTGGGCCACCCTAAGTGCAGCCCCTGGTGCCACTTTGATCCAGCTTATAGGGTGTTTACAATTTCTTAGCTTGTTGCCAATGTGTAAGTGACAGATCCCTGAGCATGGGCATTTCTGGCTTCTCTGGTGGCATCAGGATTCCGTTTCAGAGATTAGCTACCCTTTGCACAGAGCGCAATCTGCACTTGCTGTCTGCTCTGTCTCACCTGCTTGGTTTGCAACCATCTGAGGTTGGGAATGCAGTTGGAATTTATGGCAGCTGTCACTACAGCCTCCTTGTAGTCTGGGACATGGGTCTGGTCTCTCCCACAGACCCCGTAGTGCCCCAGGCAGTATGCAGCACAGGGCTGGAGCTTGGTAACAGCAGGAAGCGACCGCTTATCTCCCTGCCACGAACCAAAGCCACGATGCCTTCATTTGGGAACTACAGTCACGCAACGGGTTGGCAATGTGGTGTTGGGGGCTTTATGCAACATTCTGGAGCCTCTGTTTTCTCCTTAGGAGGGTGCATGCGTGGCCTCACCTCTCAAAGTTATGACAGGCCCTGGGGACATCTCTTCCTGTGGCCAGCATCTTGTCTATAAACACTGCTGCTGCTGCAGCAGCAATTACAGTACCAAGGCACTATGGGTTAGGATGGACAGGAAGCCTGACCTAGGTCTCTTCCTTCCCTTCTGCTGTGCCACCATCCCTTCCATCCAGTCCTCAGGGAGCTCTTAGATCACCCCTAGTGGCAGATCCAGGATGGGCTGGAACTGGCCCCAAGAAAGAGGAGCTTCATGTTTGGGGGTATTTCTCATCCTAGAAGGGACCACCCCTGCCAGGGTCCTTCCCATGACACCCACAGTTGCAGGGATGGGAAAGCTAGAGGCTGACTGAGACCTGGGTCCTCCCTAATGGGAATCGGGGTCCATAGGAACAAAGTCTCCTGTCTGTTCTTGTCTTTTCCATGGTGTTTTACAGTTTACAAGGCCCCCCTCTCTTCCTCCTGCTCATCACCATCTCCTGCGAGGGACGGGCAGGCTTCATCTCCATCCCACTGAGGGGGAAGCTGAGGCCCAGAGGGTTCTCCAGGGCTTGGAGTGGAGGGGACTTTCTTGGCTCTAAGGTGTACCATGTACCCTTACCCCACATCCCACATTCTGCTACTCACACATAAGGGTTTCCAGGTCACAGGGAAGCCACCACAGGGCACTATGGTCCCCGGGACCATGAGCGGGGGGCACAGTAGGGATCTGGAGAGGCCCAGCTCACTTGCCTCCTCAGCGCCCTGACCACCCAGGGTCACCATCACTCACCAGTAGTACAGGCCACTGGGCACCACCAGCAGCAGGGCAGGCCCAGGCATGGTGCTCTGGGCCTTGGAGGCGGTGAAACAGCCGCTGAAGTACATGACGAGGATGAGGAAGAAGGGGATGTACCTGTCACAGGAGGCCACGCTCAGATGCCCAGGCCACTGCCTCCGCCCAGACCCTCTTCCCTGCACTGTTGCCAGATGCCTGGTGAAGTGTGTGCCTGTCCTCCACACCTGTCCGTGGCTGGCTCACCACTTCCGGCTGGGCAGTGTTCCCACCCTGCCACGCCCACCCCAGAGGCTGAATCCACTGCTGTGACTGCAGTCACAGGGTAGGGGAGAAGTAGCCCAGGAGCTCTGAAATGGGGAAATACAAACTGCTCCCCTCAATCTCGTCTGCTGCCCATCTCAGCTTTGTGAGCAAAGTGGAGCACGGGAGGAGCACGCCATGCTCATGTCACGTCTTGTGGCGGAGGTGGAAGGTGAGGGGCGCAGGTCTAGCCCAGCAGGGTCCCTGACCTCAGCCTTGGGGGTTTGGTCAAGGTGGGACGACGGCTGCTTGCTGCCCTCTAGTGACTGCTTCAGGCACTGCGGGCTGGAGGAAAAAGGCCAGCAGCTGGCCCTCGGAGGACCAAGATGCTATTCCAGCTCTCCATTCAACACATGGAGACCTGGGCCCAGGCCCTGGGCCGGCACCTGCGCGTCCCCTCCGTCACTCACCACATGGAGTGGCCCAGGTACTCGTCATAGTAGTACAGCAGCTCGAAGGAGTCGATCTGGGGGAGGCAGAGGCACGGCAGGGTGGGGGATGGGGAAGCTGGCTACCTAGAGCTCCCTCTACCACCCCATCCTGACGCAGGGCCTGGCTTCCACCAGAGGCCCAGGGGTCACTGCCAGCAACCCAGATGCCACAGAGTCCTCCTGTGGGCACTCGGGCCTCACCAGGGTCTCCGGCTTGAGGTTCTTGATGATGGGGTTTTCGCGGACCGACAGGTGGTGCTGGTAACCGCTGAAGAGCAGCCGGTGGTTGACGGAATCGCCCACCAGGTGGATGCTGGCGCCCATGATGAAGGTGATGATGCTAACGTAGATCATGGAGCGCGGCAGCGTGCGGGGGGACCGCTCGATGAGCTGAGGGCCAGAGCGAAAACCATGCGCAGCATGTCACCACCTCATCACTGCCCTGGCACCCCCACCCGCTCCCTCCACGGGATGAGTCCCTTCGCCTCCAGCCCACTGCAGATTTTCACGGGCCCCATAAACTCAGTAGGGCTGTGGAGCTGCACCCCTTAGTCTGGGAGCAGCGGGCTCAGGAACCATCCCAGGCCCAGAGCCATACCTGAGCTACATTCAGGAGATGACACCCAAGCTCCAGCCCTCTACTGCCCCAGCTGTGCCTGGGAGGCTGGTGGCCCGCCCAGGGACCGACTTCTGAGGGACCAGCCCATCAGATGGCAAGCAGGAGAATGCTGAGGAGGCAGAGTGCAGCTGAGCACTTCAGGAAGTAGAGAATTCGGAGAGCACAGCTTCCCACCTTTAGGAGGCTGTAAGGTCTTTCTTACTGCATTCCAGGGTCTCCTGCAGGCGAGGCCAGCACTCTACACTGAGCCACACCCAAGTCCCCAAATTCCTTCTTCCCTCCCTCCTTTACTCCCACAAAGAATTCACTACGGAGTTTAGGCTGGCCTTGAAGTCAAATTCCTCCTGCCTCAGCCTCCCCTGCGCTAAGACTACAGGTGTGCATCCCCACATCCCCATACTCAACACTTAACTGTTGCTCAAAAACAAAACAAAACAAAACAAAACAAAACAAAAACAACTGCACCAGTAGACGGCGCTAGTACAGTCCGTCCCCCTCCCCCATACACAGACTGCACATCTGCGGATCCAGCCATCCCTGGACCCATCCAAAACGGTGTTACAACTGTTTGGAGCATACAGTGTGACAACTCCTGACACAGCATTTCCTGACTTAAGTAACCTACAGAGGCCTTCATCTGGGGGCTCTCCCGGCCAGGGCAGCGGTTCTGCCTCCATTGCTGCCTTTCCCACTGCCTTTCCCTCCAAGCTCCCTAACTGGCCTGCGTTCTCCCTGCACACCACAGCCACTCCTGCCTCAGCCTCCCTGGAGTGCAGTGGCTCACCAAGTGCAGCTCATCTGTAGTTCTCCTCTGGACCAGAGCCGTCTCTGTGCCATGCACAGCCCCCCTCCCGGCCCTCCAACAGCCTCCACAGCAGGGCAGGGCCGCAACCACACCTTGAGTAGGAGGAAGGGTGTGATGACGTTGTAGGCCATGTGGAAGTAGTCACCGACGCTGGGCTTGTTGAGAGGAAACCACTGGAGTGGGAACACCAGCTGAGGAGGAGAGGGGTGCTCAGTAGGCCGCCCCCAAAACCCCTTCATATACCTTACTGTCCGTCTGGCACCCGCTAGAGGAAGGGCTTCCGAATAGAGAAACTGAGTTCCACCAAAGGGAAATGGTCCACTCAAACTGCAGGGGTGACTTCCGGCCTTGGCCCTCTTTCCCGGTGGGTACCAAATAAATGTTCTTGGATTCCAGGAGGCTCCTTTGGGACTCGGCTGTGCCATCAATTTGCCGATCTTGGCAAGTCCCTCCTGGCTCTGGTCCTCATCCATCTGTAACCTGGTGGTCTACTTGCACCGTCAGGGATCTGCCACTTTGAGCCCTAGGTGGGGTTTTTGGGAGATGACTGAGTCCCAGGGACTTAGAGCAGATTCAGGAGGTGGGCTCTGGTCCGAAGAGGTGGGCCACTAGGGGTGTGGCCTATGACAGCTCCTCCAAGTGCCCCCTGCTTCTTGTCCACCATGTCATAAGCAGCTCTCCTCGGCCACCCCCAGTGCCATGCTGTCCAGCAGGCTGTGTGGACTGAAACGTAAAATAAACCTCTCTTCTAAACAGCGGGTGTAGGGCATTATGTATCAGTGACAAGAAAAGCAACTAAAACAGATTTTGGTTCGAGAGAAGTAGGGTTGTTGCTGTAACTGCACCTGACCATGTGGCTCAGACATCTTTGGAACTGGCTGGAGAAGCCCTGGAATGGTTTCTGAGAGATTCTGGACGGAGTTCAGAAGACCAGAATACTGACAGAAATGCAGACAGCAAAGGCCAGGCACAGACTATTTCAGCTGAGAACAAAAACTCCACTGACAGATGAACTTCAGACTATGTGTATTATGTCCTTGCAGAAAAACTTGTCTATAGTTTTTGTTCATGTTCTGAGACTGTGCAGGAGACTGAGATTAAGAGCAGTGAACTAATTTTCCTGGTGGAGGAAATTTCAAGGCAGCCTAACAATGGGGCTGAGGCACAGATACTGTTGGGGGCTTTTAGCCAGGTTTATCCTGAAAAGCAAGAGCTAAAAGCCTGTTTTTAATGTTTTCAGTTTTGTTAGGAAAACTAACAAAAAGCATACACAAAAATGGGGCACAGGGGAGCTTGGTTGCTGTAAAGAACAACCATAGAAAAGAAGCCAAGCACTCTGGATCAGGACAATTGGAAAAGGGGCTTAAGGGCACATCAGGAATCAGCAAGGGGGGCTGGGGATACAGCTCAGTGGCATAAGCACCTGCCTGGCAAGTGCAAGGTCCTGAGTTCAATCTCCAGTACCACCACCAAAAAAAAAGGAATCAGCAAGAACCCATTGTTCAAGGGTTCAAAATTGCAAAAATGAAATAATGCCAGGCACGGTGTCACACACCTGTGATCCCAGTACCAAGAAAGCCGAAGTCAGAAGATCACCAAGAGTTTGATGCCACACATGGCTACACAGTGAGTTCAAGGCCAACCTCAACTATGTGAGACCCCGTCTCAAAAGCAAAAAGCAAATGAGCCAAAAGTAAATAATGAAATACAAAACAACAACAACAAAGTAACACAGTGTTCGCCTTGAGAAGGGAGCCCCAGGCCACCATGTTCCAGAATGCTGCCAGCTTAGGGCTTTAAGTCCCTGGGATTCCATTCACAGTCCTCAGCCATCCAGACATGCAGAGGCCTCTGGAATCATGGCACCAGACGGCCTGGCTACTGCTCCAGCCAACAGCAGACCTTGGCATCATCCACATGGTGTGCTGGTTTTAGGTGTGTGTGGAATGCAAGCATTATGGGGTCAGAGAGGCTCATACCCAGATTTCAGAAGGCCTGGGAGGCCAGGCAGTTTCCCCCTGTGAGGGCAGTGTGTACAGAGTGGTGAGTACAAAGCCAAAAGTGCAGGGGAGGCACCAGGAAGTTAAGAGAAACCAGGAACAAGAACCACCTGAGGAAAGCCACAAGGCGTGAACAATGCCAGCTCAGTAGAGGCCATGAGGGTTGCAACAATGGCAATGCAGCAAGGCAGTGGCTGCTGGAGCCCTTTAGGGTTCACATCTCTCCTTACTATTTGCCTAGGGGCTGAACACAAAACCATAGGACTTAATTTTGCCCTGTTGAGTTTTGGTCTTGCTTTGTTCTAATTGGGTTTTAACCCCCTCTTTGAATAGGAATGTTCCTTTGGTGCCATTGTATGTTTTATATTTTAACTTTCTTTTTAATTTTTATAGGGGTTCATAGCTAAGAGTTTGCTGTGAGTCTCTAAAACAACTTTGAACTTCACAGCAATGCTGAAACTGTTAGGACTTAGGCAACTCTCAAGAGATGGACTGAATGCATTTTGCACAAAGGGATGGCCATGAGTCTTTTGAGGGCCTGAGGCTCAATGTTAGAAGTACACTTCGATGCCCTCCAAGAGCCTCATGTGCTTGTAGGCAGGGCTTTTGGAAGGTGATTGGAGGATGGGGTCTGATGGCTGATGGCTCTTAGGAGGCGGGCCCCTGGGGTGCGGGAGGCATACATTTGGTCCCTTGACCTCCGGCTTCCTGTCTGCTATGCCACAAGCAGCTTTCCTTCGCCGAGGCCCAGGCCGTGCTGGCTTGGAGCCAGGTGACTATGGACTGAAATGTGAGCCTAAAGGACCTCTCCTCCCTCGAAGTGCAGGTGCTGGGTGCAGATTATGTCTCAGTGATGAGAAAAGTCACTAAGACCACACTAAAAATTAAAAATAACTGGAGGCTCAGCTCATAAGAATTCATAATATGGGCTGGTGAGATAGCTCAGCAGTCTAAAGCGCCTGCCTAGGCAAGCTTAGGCAAGTGTGCAGCGACCACGGTTCAATCCCCAGCAACACATGTTGTGCCAACACTGCCCCCAGGGTGTGCTGAGCCAGCCCTCCCCCCAAAAAAAAATCATAATATGCAAAATTGGCAGATATGTTTCATCTCTAGAAAAATACTATCCCAGGACCCCAAGGAAGGGCAGGGGATGTACACAGCTTCCTTTCCTGTCCCTCTGTCTGATGTGGCTAAGTGTGGCTCACGTGTCACAGGGGACACAGTCCTAGAGGGGGATGCCGTGTGACTGTCCAGACCCCCTCACTTGCTGCAGCTGCAGGACAGGCCACAGTCACAGGGCCAAAGGACACACAGCATTGAGACCTACGCTCCTCTCAGGTTGCTGGCAGGGGATGTGACTAGCCTAAGGTCACTCTGTTAACTCAAGTCTCGCTGTCTCCTCCACACTGGGCAGGACCCATACTCACCATAGCAATGGGGCGGCCGAAGTCCAGAACCCAGTTCTGCAGGGTGAAGTAGAACCAAAGGTCGAGGTGGAAAGGAGCAGTGTAGTCGGCCTCATCTGCTTTGATGGGGCTGTGCCTGGGAAGGAGAGATGGGTCAGGCCCTGTCCTCTACCCATTATGTCACCAATCGTATTTCACCGCCTGCAGCTGCCTCTGCAGGACAGCCTCCCCCAGGACAGCCAGGCCAGGCTATTGTCTGGAAAGCTGGAAGACACACGTGGCTGAGGCCTAGGGAAAGAGCTTTGCTGGGCACAGTGGAGCTCAATTGCGTAGTCAAGGGGGAGGTGGATTGTTGTTGTCCCTGCCCTGTGCTTCCCTGGATTCGGAAGGGAAACTGACACATAAAGTAACTGCCACGTCTCCTTCTCCCCTACAAAATGATGGGGAAGTGAGAAAGGGCTCAGAGGCAGCTGCAGAAGGTGAAATGCGACTGGTGACAGCAGTATCCTCACTGAGCACAGGTGACAGTCACGGTGCTGCCCTTAACTGTTACAATCTTGTCTAATGGTTTTGTTTTTGTGGTGCTAGGGATGGAACTGCACGTGCCAGGCGCTCCTTCACCCCATGAGCCACATCCTAGCCTTTCAGTTAGTTCCTCCGAGCCTGACAAAACCCTTGGAGATTGGACGACTACCCGATTTCACTGTCCTCTGGGGCCAGCAGATCCTTCTCTAGGTTAACTAGGTCTTCCTGTCTCTCCCACTCCCACTTGTCCCACCTGTCACCTGCTGAACAACACAAGTGTGCCAGGGGCTTTGCCCACACTGCCTGGTCCGCCTGGCAACACTGAGTACCAGGAGCTGGCACCCTGCTGCTCCCAGATAGGGATGCTTGGAGGGGTCATGGTTTAGCCTTGACCACCCACGTGGTCAGGAGCACCGGCGACTCGGCTTGCCAACCTGTGTCCCACCCTGCTGCTTTTGGAAGTTGAGAATATATCCCCAGGGAGGGTGGCCAACCAGGGTGGCCAGTGAGACTTTTCTGAGGCCAGGGAGCAAGTTCTTTCCTTCCTAGTTCTGAGACTCAAAAGGTACAACCCAAAGCTGCCTGTGCTCAAGGTCCCTGAGAACCAAGCAGCCCACAGATGGGCTTGGCAGGAAGAATTTGTGCATCTTGTGCCGGGCACCACCAGGCCAACACAGGCCCTTTGCTGGGTTGCCACAGGTCATCTGGGCTTTCTGTCCCTTAGAAGCCTAGAGTTCTGAGCAGCAAGAATGCACCTCTGGCTGTGCAGGAATTCAAAGCCTGTGGTCTCAACAGCGAACATATTCAGATCTCGGTTATTACAATAAGCCAGGTGGTGCATAAGAGATTGGTGGCTGTGGTGTGCAGCTGCAGGAAGGAAGGGAACCTCCAGGCAGGGAGGGGTGCATTAAACATGGCAGCAGGAGAGGCCAGAGGTGGCAGTGAGATGCCAGGAAGGGCTGGCTGGCAGAGATTCAGAGGAGCCACAAGACAGTGGCTTGGAGACAGTGACCAGCACAGAGCCCAGCCACCCCATGGGGTCAGGTCTCAAAATGCACAGTGGTAACCTCGGGCCCCATTGAGGTGGCTGGGGAAGGAAGACATCTCAGTTTTTCTTAGAAACCTATGAGGTGGATGTTTGCCACAAGGAATAAAAGGATGGTGCAAGCCCAGCAGGCCCTTGGGTGAGAGCCTGTGCAAATTCTGGGTGCCCGGCACACATAAGGGGCATCAAAGGATTTCTTCCTCTGTCTGGAAACCACCAGGGTCAGCGGCAACCCCTGTCCTTAGGAGTCAGAAACACCTGTCATCAGTCCAGTGCAGCTTAGGGTACACTGTCCTGTGCATCCAGACTGCTGAGCACAGAACTGGCTGAGTCCTTCAATCCATCCAGTACTTGCAACCTGCAGCCTGTGCCAAGTTCCTGACCCCCACAGCCTGCAGGCCCTGAGAACAAAGGCAGGAAACCTGACACGAGACCGAGACTGAGACCGCTTAGCACCTGGGGACACTGACACCGTGACAGCTGGACAGCACATCACATTCAGGAAGTCAGCAGAGGCAGTGAGACAGGGTGGAAAAGGAGGGGGGCTGGTCCTGGTCCTGGAGAAGTCGGGAGGTACCTGTCACTGTATAAAGTATGGTGGTGCAGGCCCACATCCCAGCACTCTGGGAGGCTGGGGCAAAACCCTGTCTCAAATAAAAATAAGGAAAAGGCTGGAGATGTAGCTCAGTGTGAAGGTCCTGAGTTTAATCCCCAGTACAAGAGGACGAAGTAGGACCAGTCATAAGTTTGGGGTAAAAGGAATGAGAAAGTGCAGGCCAATGGGTGTGTGTGGGGTTAGACCTGCAGATAACAAGGCAGGAAATGTGGCCATCGCTCGGCTCTGCAGGGAACAATATTTGCGTGGTTTAAGCAACATAAACACTGTCTATGCTTAGGATCAACCAACGGAGACAGCGCAGAAAATACCTGTGAGCCCTCAAATGCGGAAGGTAACTGCGACCCCTTGTGCCGGCCCAGCGCTGCACACCAGAGGCGCCTTGTTTTCTGCGGGGCGGCACAGCCACCGGGGCGCGGCGGGAAGGGCTCGGGGATCCCGAGGCCTCGCGCCGCGCCTGGGTGTCCCCGAGATGCGGGCACCACCCCTGCTCCCACGGGTCCTTCCGCGATGGTCTCATTTTCCAAGGCTCCGCAGGACGCCTCCCGCCTGAAGGCGGAACCAAGAGCACATGGAGGCGGCAATGGCACAGCGATCGCCCGGCCGAGTCCCCGGGCCTGGAAGAGTCGCCCGAGGAGCGCGGGGACCCCGGCTCCGGCGAGGATGTCCCCCGAGAGCCGGAGGCCGAGGCGGGCGGCGCGGCTCGGACCCCCTAACCCCGCTGCCCCCCAAGCCCAGCCCGGGTGACCCTGGCCCGCGCGCACCCACCGGGCCTGCAGGAAGGAGGCGCCCGGCTGCGCGCCCGCCGTGCCCGGCTGCTGCCGCCTCCGCGCCGCCGCCTCCATGACCCGCCCGGGGGAAGGAGAGACCGGATCCCCGAAGTGGAGCCCAGGGTCTGATCAGGATCTCAAGGCCGCATCTCCTCCGCCGGTCCCTGCGCCGAGGCACCCACCTGCGGGCACGGGGAAGAGGCGGGGCAGCAGGGCGGGGCCTCCGGGCCGGGCGGGAGGGGAGGGCCGAGCAGGAGTCCCGGCCTCCCAGGGAGGGCGGGGCGCCCTAAGTGGCGGTCGTGCGGGGGTGGGGGTGGGGGATCGCGCGCGCGCGGTGTAACGCGTGCGGCCGCTTGGGGCTGGCGACTGCGCTGGTCCTCAGTGTTCTCCCTCACAGCAAACTTGTCCAGGCTGGCCAAGGCCTGGGTCCTGGGCTGGAGCTGATTTAGAATCCGAGAAAAAGACCCAGCTAACTCCCCGCTGTGGCGAGGAGGCCAGGAAGGATTTCCCTAGTCCTTCGGACCGGAAGGCCTGGGGACGTTGTGTCCCTCCCCTGTGTGCTCTGCTGGGCGCCTCCCTTTCAGGGGAAAAGATGACCCAGATTAACATGTCAACAGCGAGATCTGGGTTAGGAAGTAGCACCTACAGGAGCATGATTCTTTCCAAGGGTGTGTGTGTGTAAAGTAGAGCCCAAGCTGGCCTTGTGACTTTGGAGAAGTGACTTCCCCTCTTGTAATGGGGACCCAGAGGCTGTGAGGAAGCTTGGACTGTGTTGGAATTCGGGTAGAATCCTGCACAGCTCTGCGCCTAAGGAATGCGTGTGGCAGTGCAAGGGGCTCACTACAAGACCACCCCTAAGAAAGCCACCCCTCCAAGCCCTAGCAATTGGCTGTCCCAAAGCAGGAGTCCTCTGTAGCCACAGGCACCAAACTGCCCCCAAATAACGTGGCTTTCCCAGAACCTTGCAAACCAGTCCTGACAGACACAGTCCTGAGAGATCTGCCAGGGGATGCTTGACTTGCTCTGCCAGCTGTGCAAATCCCAGCCCTTGCCTTTGCTCATCTTTTCTCTAAAAACCCGGAGCTCTGTCTGGGGGCCCTTGGAAGGCAGATCCTGAACCTCTTTATCTGTATGGCCAGGCTGGTTAAAGCCTGGCATCATGAGCCAGGTGGCCACAGCTGGTGTGTTGGCCCCTGGAGAGGGGCTTTTGATCTAAAACTGGTGCCCTAGGAGGGCTTGTGTTCAGGGTTATTGATAAAGAAAGCACCCAGTGTTGTGAGGACAGACAGAGAGTTAGTGGGTCAGGCAGGGATGTATGGGCGGGACATCGTTGGTGGACAGAAGATAGGAGAGCACCTAGCTGGGCAGAGATGGGTGTCCACGGGAATGAGAGGTTCAGCTAGAGCAGCAGCTGACCTGGGGAGCAGGTGCCAGAGAGGTGTCCTTTCTCTGGAGGTTCCTCCTAGCACTGAGCAGGGGAGTGGCAGAGCTCTGCATTCTAGGCCACATCACCAGGGCTCAGACCTGAAGTACAGGTGCAGCCCATCGTGAGCCATGTCAGAGGTACCAGTCCTCAGGGTCAGGGGAGCATTTAAATGCAGCCGGCTTCTGTATCACAGAAGATGGTAGTGCCCAAAGTGGGTTGAAGACAATGCAAGGGCAATGAGGAGTCCTCCTTGAATAACTAAGTTGGAGGTGGTGAGTCAGGGCGTCAGACTTGATACCAGACAGTGTCCCATGGGGGCTTCTCTCCAGGTTCCTGGTGCCCCAAACACAGAATTGGACAAGATACACAGAAAAGGCAGTGAAGGTGTGTGGAGAACCACCTGGGTGGCTTTCTTTGAAAGAGGAGCAGTTGTCTCCATTTGGCCTGAGCCTGACTGTTCTCCATGTACTGTTATACACAGAGCTGGTTAGGACTTTGCCTTATCCCTTCCTTTGGTTTTAGCTCAGTTGTGTTATGCAGATCACTCTGAATATCCCTCTCTCTCATATTGCAGAGGTGAATGCAGGCCTCCTGCCTAGCCCAGCTCACAGCCCTCACCTACCTCCTGTCATTCTCACTGTCACTCATCCTCCAGCTACTCCTTTCTTTATGAATAAATACAAGCTGGGTTCAGCCTTGGGTTTCTCTTTTCTTTTTTTGCGGTACTGGGCATTGAACTCAAGGACCCTGTGCTTACCAGGCAAGCACTTATTCTACTGAGCTATCTCCCCAGGTCCAGAGTTCAGCCTTGCGTCAAGGCCTTTGTTCTGGATAGCTGTCATCATGGCTGGAATTAGGACCCCTTGGCTCCTCACAACTACATATATGCTTTAGTGTCTTTATTCTTGCCATGGATTGCATTGGGTGGTGGACTGGAATTAAATGAGATTCCAATAATTGATCCATAGGATTACAGATATAAACTTCCTAGACTGAGGCAAGGACCAGGAAGGACTCTCTATAAAGTCTCTATAAAGGTATACAGGGGCTGGGGAGATGACTCAGTGGAATAAGCACTTCCCTGGCAAGCACAAGGGCCTGAGTTCAAACCCCGGTTCTGCCACAAAAAAAAAGATGTACATTTACTGAAGTTGAAAAAGGTGAAGCTACAGAGAGAGAGAGAGAGAGAGAGAGAGAGAGAGAGAGAGAGAGAGAGAGAGAAAGAGACAGCAGGCTGGAGAAAAGGCCCACAGTGGTCCAGAGGATAAGGAAAAGGGATCTTTTGTAGCCAGAATTCTTGGGTTACTGCCCTCTCAGGCAAATAAGGCATTGAACTCCCATCCTAGATGCTTACTGTGTGAATTTTCCTTTGGAAAAAAATTCTCTTAGATTTTTTCCCTCATGTAAATGCGGGGTCAGGGACAGTGCCTTTCGATTGGTTGCACCCATATTCAAATTGAAAAAGTATCTTCTGATTGGTGGTCTCAGCTGGAGGGGCAGTCCCTATTGCCCCATCTCAGATTCTTGGGCCTGTATCTCATGGGAGACCTGGAACCTGATGGACAGCTGTGAGACGCAGGGAATAAAGAGGCCATCCCAAACCTCTGGAGTTCAGAGGGGACTGAGACCACCCTGGGAAGCAGTCACAGGGCAGATGACCTAGACTCTAGCCCTGTGCCACTGTCAGCTATCCGACCCTCTTCCAGCCTCAGTTTCCTTATCTGTGATAGAGTGAAGCTGCTACACCTAGGGTGATGGTGGTGATTAAATGCAGAATGCACACAGGCACCTGGCAAGCAGCCTGGCACCGGGATCTGCTGACGCCAGCATTCTCTGGCTGTGAAGATTTCCCCCCTGCTCTTTGACCTAGGAGATTTTTATTGGGCTGCCTCTCCCCATTTGCTCCAAAGCCCCAAGTCCTGCATGGCTCTAGGAGTCCACGGCTATCTGCCTGAGTCATTTTCTGTTGTGCCAGGCTCCAGCAGCCCACAGGCTGCACCCTATGCCAGTCCCTGGTGTCAGCTTTGCTCCCCAGCCCTGCTCATCTGCTCCCCAAGCAAAGCCGGTGATGTCCCAGTTTTGCAGCAGAGAAATGCTAATTCCTGAGTAAAGTCCTCTCTCCAAGGTCAGCCAATGTCAACACTCCGATGGGGTCCCCAGCTTAATAATTCAGGCAAATCTGATCTGTGGGTTGATCTCAGTATAAACCAAAGAAAAAGGATAGAGGTTTCAGCCTGTGACCTCAATCTCTCCTCAGAAGGCTCCAGAGGGAGGAGTTTGAAAAGCTCTCCTGTGGTGATGATGGATTAGTAAGAAGGGGCTTCTGCTACCAGAGGCTTTGGCCACATGGAGGGAGCCCCTCAGCCCCGCTTAATCCTACAATGCCTTAAGCAAATCTGCCCCAACTGGGCAGCGCCAGCTGGCAGGGGCCAGGTTTTGCTGAATGAAGCAGACCACTGCCCCTGCCGTGTACAGGCGTGTACTCGCAGTTCTCTTGCCATCCGATCAAGACCTTTCAAAAACATTATCTCGGGGCAGGCCAGATAGCTCAGTGGGTTAAAGCTCCTATTTAGGCAGACACAGGGACCAGGGGTGGATCCCCTGTGTGCTGTGCGGGTCCCCCAACATGTACTGAGAGGCTCCTGAGACTGGGCGTGGTGGTGCGTGGCTGTAATCCCAGCGCTTGGGAGGCTGAAAAACAGGAGGATCACTCCAAGTCCGATCTGTGTAGGGAGACCCTGTAGACCCTGTACCAAATACACTGTCTCATTTTCCTCCCAAGTGTCATGGAAATTTGTGTGTGGAGGGTAAAGATGGCATCGGTAAAGGGTAAAGTTCACAGTGAGGCATTGTATTTTCAGGATCTTACTGTACGCTCTGGGGACACGGACTCTGCACACAGCCAGGACACGTGGGCCAAGCCTAACTGCAGATTCAGGAACTGCACCCAGGACCTTTCTGCTGGGATCATCCAGTCCAGTGGCTTCTACCTTTACCTTAGTCAGGCCAGCACTTTTGTTTTATGTTTTATTTATTTATTTTGTGGAACCAGGGATTGAACTCAGGCCCTTGCACTTGCCAGGGAAGTGCTTATTGTTGTAACTCAAAAAGGAGACAACGAGGCAAGCGTCCAAAAAGAGAGTAGCTAATCCCAGCACTCGGGAGGCTGAGGCAGGAGGATTGTTGTGAGTTCAAGACCAGCCTGAGCTACAAAGTGAGCTTAAGGACAGCCTGAACTGCATAGTGAGACCCTGTCTCAAAAAGAAAAAAAAAAAAAAAAAAAAAAAAAGAGAGTAGCGCTTTATTTTAGCTGGTACCCAGTGGTGGACTCTCTGCTCAAATTTACCATTTTCCTGCCTCAGCCTCAGAGGTCAGGTTTCAGGCATGTACCACCCACCTGGCAATTTAGGTTGCAAAGAGGCGCGCCGAGGCAAGGCAGGTAGGGGTATTCAAGCTCAAAAGCCACAAAGCAGGGTGGGGGTCGGTTACCTAGGATAGGAACTTGGAGGGTTAGAAGTTTCTGCTTCTGACCAGATTTGGTACATAGTAACATGGATGCTCGTTAAGGGAGGGTGCAGGTGGGGAGCTGGCGCATACAGAACAGGAACACGGCGTGTGGGAAAGCTAGAGGAGGTCATAGCTAGGGCAAAGATGGAGTCACTTTGGGCAGGTTATAACATTAAACCACAAAGAGAGCGGTCAACCTGGGCATGAGAATCAGTCAAGGCAATCGAAAGAACAAAGGGTTACATTTTTGTAACAGGTAGGTACAATTTTAGAACAAGCAATTGTAATTTGTATTAATCACAGATTGGACATACTGTGTGGTTTGGCGATTTAATAATGAATAGTTATCATGAAAACTTACTGAGCTACATAACAACACAGTGCTGACCTGAGTTGTATGACAGCACAATTTGGTGGCTGGAATATATATATATATATAGTTATATATTTAATGATTAACAGTTGTGGTGGAAACTTACTGAGTCTTTTGACTGCACAGTGGTGTCTGGATACAAAACAGAGTTACATAGGTTATAACAGAAACGTACAGAGCTGTATAACAAAATAGCTGTTCTAGTTACAAAATGGAGATGGTTATACAGGTTATAACATTTATTCCACTGAGCCATCTCTCAGCCCTTTGTTTTATGTTTTTATTTTATTTATTTATTTATTTTTGCAGTACTGGGGATTGAACTCAGGGCCCTGCACTTGCCAGGCACACACTTATTCTACTGAGCCATCTCCCTGGGTCCTATTTTTTAAATTTTGATACAAGGACTCAGGAGGTTGAGGTGGGCTCAAATTTACCATTTTCCCGCCTCAGCCTCAGTGCTCAGGTTTCAGGCATGTACCACCCACCTGGAAATGTAAGAATTTTCTAAAACTTTTCTTCCTCCTCAAAACATTTTCCTACATGGGCTGCTGCAAGAAGACATTGGGGACCCTGTTAAATTTCGCTCTACCAGGAAGGTGAAACACACATGCACACAATACATGCACACACACACCACACACACATCCCTTATGTTGTTTTAAGTAAAATTCTGGTGGTACATACCTATAAGCTCAGCACTGGGGAGGCTGAGGCATGAGGATCACAGAATCAAGCCCAACCTGTGCAATTTATCAAACTCTGCCTCAAAGTAAAAATAGTAATAATTTTAGAAAGGCTGGGGATATAGCTCAGCGTTAGAATACTTGGCTCACTCCATAATAATAATGATTCTAAGCAGCCCCCGCCACTCCAGACCCAGCACCATCTGCCCTGTGAGTGAGAACATCCAGCAGACTTGCCAAAGCCCAGGCCGGGTGAGTGCGTGAGAGAGCGTCTGTGCTCTCTCGCCCTGCCCCCCCAACCCCTCCATACCTACCCTAAGCCTGGCATACTGGCCTGAGGAGAAACTCTGCAGCTGAAGTCCTTACACTGAGACTAGGGTCAAAGCCATGCAGCTAATGCAGAAGCAGAGCATCTTGTCCAAAGGGCACAACAGTCTCACCTCCAAGGACAGCAACAGGAAGGAGGTGAGCACAGCAGGCAGACCCAAGCCAGGCAAAACTACATGAACTAGAACTTGGTGTAACAATACCTGAATTTCATAAGGTGCTAAGGTTAGAACTGCACCAAAGCTCTACACCAAAGTCATGATAAAAACAAGGAGCCAAATGCAATCTCAGGCCTCGAGCCCACCAAGGATAAGTGCAGAGGACACTAACTCAGCTGAAATGTATGAATTAATAGCATCTGTCATAAAGAAACAACAGCGGAAAGGTATAGAGGAACTCATACCAGAATTTATTTCTGAAATAAAAAAATAAATCCCTGAATTCATAGCATCTGAAATAAAGAATCAAGTGCAGAACATATGGAGGAACCCCAATCTGAAAAGAACTCTGCAGTAAAAGAATTAATAACTGTTTCTAAAGAAGACACTGATAAAAAGAAATAGAGGAGATTAGAAAACTGATGGATTCCTTGGATGAGCAATACAGGAAAGAAATAGATCATATGAAGCAGAGTCAAAGAGATATAGAAGAACTTAAAATCTCAAACGCAAGCCTACAAAACTGTTTGAATGAAAGTGAAGACAGTTTCAGATCTTGAAGACTCTGGTGCAGCTAGTGAAAAGGTAAGAAAAGATCTCTTAAAAACAACTAGGATGCAGGAAAAAATAATTCATCACAAGCAAAATGATGCCAAGATGAACAATATGAGACTAATAAGCATCAATGAGAAAGAAGGAGTCAATACAAATGATATAAAAAGAATATGGGCAGAAGTAATAGCAGAAAACTTCCCAAATATGAGGAAACAATCAGACATTCGGGTAACTGAAGCATACACAACGCCAAATAACTTCAACACAATTAAAAACACACCGAGACATATAATAGTTAAGATCCCAGAAATCCAGCACAAGAACAATATACTGGAATCCACCAGAGAAAAGAAGCAGATCACATTCAAAGGAAAACCCATCAGAATATGGCTGACTTCTCTGCACAAACCATGAAGGCAAGAAGAGCATGGAGCAGAGTACTTCAAGTCCTCATGAAAACAAATTCCAGCCTAGAATACTATACCCTGCCAAACTCTCTTTTAGGTTTGATGGAGAAGTGAAATACTTCCATGAGAAAGAACAACTAAAGAATTTCTGATGACAAAGCCATCCCTACACAGACTACTGAAAGATGTTCTTGAGAGGGACCAAAATGATCAGAACTCAACCAATGAGAACAGAAGGAACCCACACAATTAAACATAGGAGAAAAAAGGAGTAAACAACAGCAGGTAAATAACATGACAATCATAAGTCAACACATTTCAAGTATAACCATCAATGTAAATGGACTCAATTCACCAATTAAGAGAACTAGACTGGTACAGTGGATTAGGAAACAAAATCCAACAATATGCTGTATTCAAGAAACACACTTAACTCAAAGAAATTCATAGGCTGAAAGTCAAAGGATGGAAAACAATACTTTATGCCCCAGCATCTCAGAAAAAAGCAGGGATAGCATTCTTGTTCTCAGACAGTCTCAACTTCAAACTAAGAATGATCAGATGAAATAAAGAAGGTCACTATATACTGGTTAGGGGAAGAGTCCAACAGGAAAAGGTAACACTCATAAATATGTATGTACCAAACATAGGAGCACCCAACTATGTAAAAAAAAATCTTAATGGACATGAAAAATCTAATATCCAAGACCACAATCTTAACAGGAAACCTAAATACCCTCTTATCACACAAAGACAGGTCAACTAGACAAAAAATTAGCAAGGAAGTAGTAGAACTGAACCAGAGCCTGGAACAAATGGACTTGGTGGACATATACAGAGTGTTCCACCCAACCACAGCAGAATGCATGTTTTTTTTCAGCTGCACTTGGGTCGTTTTATAAAATAGACCACATACTGGTCCATAGGTCATGCTTAAGTATGTGCAAGAAAACAGAAATTATCCCATGCATATTATCTGATCACAGTGCAATGAAAGTGGAAATAAATGACAACAGAAACCAGAAAAAAAATCCTAAATACATGGAAATTAAACAACACCCTACTCAGCAATCAATGGGTTACAGATGAAATTAAACAAGAAATTCAACAATATCTACAATTCAATGAGAATTCAACCACAACTTATCAGTATTTATGGGATGCGATGAAAGCAGTTCTCCTAGGGAAATTCATAGCTACAAACTCACACATTAGGAAAACAGAATGGGAACAAATAAATACACTAATGTGGCACCTCCAACATCTAGAAAAGAAAGAGCAAACCAAACCCAGAGCCCAAAGATAGGAAGAAATAATAAAGATTAGAGCAGAAATTAATTCAATTGAGACAAAGAAAACATTTCAAAGAGTCAATGAAACAAAAAGCTGGTTCTTTGAAAGACTAAATAAAATCGATAAGCCAGTAGCTAACCTCATCAAAAAGAGGAAAGAAAAAATTCAAATACAAGCAATAAGGAATGAAAAGGGTGTAATCACCACAGACCCAGTGGAAATTCACAAGATTATCAATAGCTACTTTGAGAATCTATACGCTCACAGAATAGAAGACACAGATGAAATGGACAGATTCCTAGAAAGGTATAAAACTGAATCAAGAAGATATAACAACTCTCAATAACCCAATAACAGCCAACGAAATATGAAATGTAATAAAAAGCTTGTCGACAAAGAAAAGTCCAGGTGCTGATGGATTCACAGCTAAATTCTACAAGAAATTTACAGAAGATATAATCCCACTCCACAAATTCTTCAATGAAATTGAAAAGGAAACAGTTATCCCAAAATCATTCCTGGAGACAAGTATTATACTGATACCAAAACCAGGGAAAGACACAACTAAAAAGAACTACAAGCCGGGCGTGGTGGCGCATGCCTGTAATCCTAGCACTCGGGAGGCTGAGGCAGGAGGATTGTTGAGTTCGAGACCAACTTGAGCTACAAAGTGAGCTTAAGGCCAGCCTGAACTGCATAGTGAGACCCTGTCTCAAA